>BPLR01007409.1:0-17809 GCA_021605095.1 Caerostris extrusa
GGCCTGAAATATTTGAGGTACACCCAGATATAAAGCAACAGCCTCTTTAATTGCAATAGAGCTCACTTTGGTGAAGTTTGGCTGCTATCTGAGCCGGTGTTCATTTATGATGTATGTATTTCCATTTGGAAGTTAGAAAGAAAATGCTGCACCACCCTGTGAGGAATTTGTCCAGAGAGGGTCCAAGCATCTGGTGTATGCTATCGCGATCATCTTGTGAGAACTCATCTATGGTATCGAGGCGACTTTTGTTTGAAGAAATGTTAGGAGTCTTTGTAACAAGGTTGCAACCTAGGTTTCCAAAAGCCAAACTTAGCCATCTCACTTATTGGTTTTCTGGGAAAAAGGAGCTTATCTTGAACAAAATCCAGAGATGAATGCTCCAAATTTATCCGACTCCTGATATCTTTATCCAAGCTGTAGAGTTGAGGATCTTTTGGAAAGTCTTGTTGCGCCCATTCATTAAATACTCTGGGTAGGAATTATGATCCCATGTCTATTACTGAGGAGAGTCTATTGGTAAATTTCATGGTGACAAGTTTCGTATGGTGACAAAGGTTGCGTCTGTTTTCGAGAGGAGGTAAGGCCGCGCATTCGCTGTTTCAGGAAACCTTGTTATTATTGGTTGAGGGAGACTGCACTCCCTTATAAACCAGAGTTTTCGATGCTCTGTGTGTTGGACAAAAAGGTCCATTTTAGAGACTTAGTGGATTTTTGAGAATACTGCTAGCTTTCTCAGGAACTACTGCATGCAGTGTGCACGATGCGCACTTGGTGAAGCGAAATTCAGGATCCATGGTAATGCCTAGATAGGTGGGGATGAATGTCAAATCAATCTCTTCTTAATGGGATAATCGTTGATCTTGGTATTTAAATTAAATGTAGCCCCCTGTGTTTTTCTATCAGTAGAAAAAGACACACAAATTGGTCTTGTCCACTTTATTCTCTGATAGCTTTATTATTTTTTAGCAATATTGCAGGCTACAATGTAACTTGCATGTGTTGCTTGTATAACAAAAATAGAGAAAGTAAAAAGATCATCAGTCATTTAGAAAAAAAATATTTAATCAAAGTAGAAAAGGAGATGGATACATAATATATAAATATATATTTCTTTTTAATTTGCCTCATATTGACTGATATACAAACTGATATTCATTTGTATATCTTATGAAATAAAACTTATAAAACTCCCACACGTAACCGCGGCTTGACGGCCAATTGGCTAGAGCTATGGCATTGGTGCTTCAGGTTCGAATCCCTGGCGGTGGCATAGATATGTGTTTGTATGAATGACTTATGTGGATGAATCCACGCTATGCTGCAGGTCCCGTTGTAATTAGCCTAAAGTGTACACAAAAATGACCGTACAGCGACAAACTAAACCTAAACCCACATATAGCCTGATTACCGATGTGAGATGCATATGCACGTTGGCGCAATCATCATCGAAATTGCCCGTTCATAAAAAGCAGTTATTGCATAAGGACGTTTGCAATCACATACAAGGACAGATTGTTTCTCAAAGTTCCTTGTCCATTCTCTTTTACAATATTTTGCGTATGTTGGCAGAAATTTTTAAATATTCGTCTTTCTGTATCACCCAAAGAAAGCATAAAGGAATTTCCATTACGTTTGTTAAAACTGACTTTTGCACATCAACACCTGTGACAATTATGCCGCGGTTTGTGACAAAAGTAAAACCCTGCTTTTCTGCTTCAAATTTCCTGTGCTAATCATTGCAGATTGTAATTAGTCAAATCAATAAAATAAATAAAAATATACACAGGCCGATATACAGGGTTACCCATATGATTGTTTAATAACTACTCAGGAAAGAAAATAAAAAAATGTGAAAATTTTTACATTATTTAATTAGTAGTCCGTGAAAATTTAAAAAATAAAAAATTGTAACGTTCAGGACGTCGCTGAACCCCTCTCCACAAAACAATAGGCGTATATTTCATGGGTAAAAAAGAAAAATGAAAAATATATGAAGTATAAGAAAGAATATAATAATGAAAGCAATTCTATAATTAAAGTGGTTTCGAACCACTACAAACCTCCATGCCGCCAGTTCGAACCCCAAAACCTGTTACCGAGCGGCAGGCGCTAGCCGCTCCATTCATTCAGGCTTCATAATCATATAAAGAAATTTAAATTAATTATTTAATTTTAATTAATTTTCGTTGTTATGTATATGGATGCATATGATTTTGATACACAGTCACTTATTGATAAAATTTCAAATTCCTTCAGAATTACAAAGGCTCACATTAGAAAAAAATTTACATATTTATCATGGTTTACATTTATATTATTATCTACACATTTCTTTTTCATCGTTGCGAAATGAAACTTTTATAATTAACATTTCCATATTGTTTATTTTGATTCTAAATTATAAGTTTTCTCGTAACAAAATTGAACTGAAACAAGATGAATTTCTTTTACTATTGAATTGCTTTTTTCATAGTTTCCTTTAACTTTTAACTATCATTTAGTTACGAATTGAAAGAAATTCATTCTTATAGTCATTTTTATTTTAAACATCAATTTGAATTAAAAAAGAACATTTTTTTTAGATGAATCTTGATTTTCAATTTATTCAAAAGCTTTCTTAATAAGCATATTTGTAACAATTGCTTTAGAATTTAATCTACTGAAAGATAATTTTAAGATAAAAAAAAAAAAAAAAAAAAAGAACAAATAACAAAAGAAAAGAAGCATCTTCATATCATATAATGCTGCAAATTATACAAGTGTAAATATTTTACTTTTTAATAAACATTGTAAAATTTAAAAAATATATATATATACACTTCATATTCATATCAACTAATTTGTAAAGTAGCCAGGAATTACTTTAATTGAATAATGATGATTTTTTTTTTATATTTACTTTTTTATTCAAAAAAGAGAACAGAGTAAGCATGGAAAGACAAATATGATCCAGTGTCACAATGAACACTTATTTTGATAAATGAGACATTACCAGTTTTCAGCAGAACGCAGAACCACTTGGATATTAGACATTTCCCCGAAGAGTATTCCCTTACATTTCCCCGAATTTCCCGCTCAAACCGAGATGGCAGTAAATAGAATTCTGTAGGGTTATCATGTACCATGAGGTTCATTTATCGCCCTCTTGGCGATGGGAATTTGGCGGCAGAAGTGGAGCTTGGCGACCGACCTCGTCTCTCGAAACATCCCCAAGAACAATTTATGAACTTACCTTAGGCATTAAATGTCTATCCATAGCAGCTTCAATGTCACACACATCAAGGCACAAAACAAAATGAACACGATTATTTTTGGCGCCATTGAAACTGATGTCATGGTGACATCATAGTGACGTGACGTCACGGCAAGAATGAGGAATCATGGGAAAAAGTGAACTGGGTTAACCGTTTCTGCAAAGTGCAAAACCCATATAATTCCCTCGAGGAATAGTATCAATCAAGCCGTAGGAAGGGAAAAGAAAAAAAAAAAAAAAAGTAAAAAAAAAAAAATTTAAACTGTCTTAGTGTGATTAGGTTTTGTGTACCCTGAACCAAAGTTATATTTAAAAAGTGCTTGTATTATTTGAAATGATATTTAAAAAAAAAATATTATAATTATCAATATTGATAATACTTAAGTATTCTGATCATGTTGATTTAATTTTATTTAATTTAGGTTCAATTTAAATGAGTACTTAAATATGTATGCAAATATTTTCACTGTATTTTTTCGTTCGTTTAATTTCTGTCTGGAAAAATAATATAACTAGCTGTAGTTCGACATTAATTCAATATAATAATAAATACGATTTGCAAAGCTTAAACTTTAACCGCACACATTATTATTGTTATTAATTTTTTTCTTTGGAAAATCAAAATGTTTGTGATTATGAAATAGTAATAGTACATTCGTGGGGCCTGAATGGCCGAGTGGCGAGCGCTCTGGCGCTCGGTACCACAGGTTTTCGGAATCCACTTTAAACCGTAGGTCCCGGTCTAACACGAGCGTTGTGGAGAGTGACATATTAAAAAAAAAATAAGGAAAACTAACTGTTCATATGTATAGTGATTAGGGGATTATAGTCCTTCTTGCTTAACATCCCCAGATACCACTTCATTCATCATAGTACATTCGTGTAAGTTTATTTTATACTGCAGTTGCTACAGTTTGACCGTTTCTCGCCAAGTTGGGTTATATGTCTATCCCACCCCCACCCCTCCTAATCAACCCCCTTAGGGGTTGGAAACCCAACAATGCAGAGTTCCAGGGATTAGAGATAAAGGTCTGAGACATAATTCTAGTATGAAGGAATTTGAGAAGCCTTGGGGAGGCAACGAAATTGAAGTTTACAAGCGAAATTATTCACAAAACATGGAAATGTAGCAAAAATGACGGCTGATATATTAAAAATATGCAGATGTTATTCTTGTATTTACACGTTTAAATATTATTTATATCATTTATTTATTTGTTCTGAATTATAAAGCTTTGGGTATAAAATTCAAAAAAGACACTTTTATTTTAATTTTATCTTTAAAAGCTTTAAAGTATCTATTACTATCAATTAGTTTAATTTCCTTACTATTAATATCTCAAAGAAAAATAAATTTAAAATTCACCCATTTTATTTAAGTAGAAAAATTTATTTTGTATCATCGTTTTTATTTCAAAAGTGGAATTAAATTTTGCTTTTATTCTAATTGTGTTATTTATTCACAATTTTTAAGGTATATTATTCATTACAAAAAATTCATTTTGATAGTTTCAAACACAAATTCAAAAAATAGATATAATAAAATAATTCCTCAACATGTTGTAGAGATACGAACATGAATTAAAGCATTAAAAAAATCCATTTGTCTAATAACAAACAAAACCCTTCATAAATCTTTTTTTTATACAATCCCAAAATGTGATGATGATTTTATAAACCAGACCACATAATTGTAATTATCAATATATGGTGTTTTATATATATAATATACAATAAAATTCTGTACAAAACTTGTTATAAATTATTTGATAGAATTTTTTCTTTGATAAGTTTAATATTGTAACAAAAATTGGAGTAGAATATTACGAATTAAAAAGTAATCTATTAGAAAACAAACTTATTCATTTATGAAGGTTATATACTGACTTTCCGGGAAAAAAATGCCATAATGTGAAGTTTAAAAACACATCCATCTTAGTGAAGGGCAAATAAAAGGAATTAAAAATGATTGTATTGAGTTGTTTTATATGTTTACCATTTATCGAATATTGTATAATATGAATTGCAGCAATTGTATGATATTTGACTTGATGCTTATTTTGATGTTTTATTCTAGTTTTACTTGCAATACTTCTGAAACTTACCCTTCAAAGGAACCACCATTTTTTTACAAAAGAACAACTGATTTATGTGTAAGTAATTTTTATCTTAACAAAAATTCTTGTAACTTTGACAAATAGATGATCTGTAAAATTTTATTTTAACAAAGTTATATGTATTCCCGAAGCTATTTTAAAATGTTTTCCTGATAAAAATGTTTACTTTTTGAAGTAATAACTCTAATGCAATTCTTCAGTTGTAATTTTTGTGTCTTTCTAGTGATTAACATTCTTGATTTTTAAAAAAAATCTAAATATTAAAATTTTGCATGACAGCATTTCTAAACATTATTGTGGAAGCAGACAGTTTTTATGGACTATAGTGTACAAAAAAGATATTTTCTGATTTTTATCAATTAAAATTTCTTATTTCTTTCACTACTGTCATGTTACTGGTTTGAGAATAATTTTAACAAACTCAATAATATATAATGAAATTTTTTATACTTAATTTTATTTATATGATTATATATATAAATATATGAAAAAAAAAACCATTTCTGTAGTCACAGCACAATGGTTTTTTATAATTCTTTTTATGGAAAAATTCTAGAGATATATTGTCTCATTTCTATAATTACTTTTATAGCTGAAATTGTATGTAATCTTACAAATATTATATTTTTACGTTTATTGTCTATTTTTATTAAAATTTTTGTATGTTTATGTAGTTTTCAAAGCAGATCTTTTCCTGCATTAAATTAATATATTTTATTTTATTGTTCCACATTTATAAAGTATACATTTACAATTATTATTTTAGTACAATTATAATCATAATTTTCTTTCATTTTAAATTTCAGTGATACAAATTAAATAATATCTTTCAATATATTTTATTTTTCATTTGAAATGTTTTATCGATATTAAATCATCGTTGCAATTAATAGTATTTACGATTTCTTATATTATTTTGATAAAGTAATTAAAATTTGTATTAAATTTTCTGTTTTTACAGGTTCGGAGTGTAATTTTAATAAACTCAAATATATATAGTAAAATTTGTATACTTAATTTTATTTATATGTTTATATATATTAATATATGAATAACATCATTGCTGTAGTCACTTGTTTCACATTTATAAAGTATAAATTTAGAATTATTATTTTAGTACTATTATAATCATAATTTTCTTCGCCGTTTCAAATTTGAGTCATATGAATAAAATAATATCTTCAATAGATAATTTTTCCATTATAAAAGCTGTTAAGCATTTTAAATTATTGATGTAATTAATAGTATTTATGATTTCTTTATTTTTTTATTATATTTTGATTAGAAAGTAATTAAAATTTGAATTAAATTTTTGTTTTTACTGGTTCGGAGTGTAATTTTAATTAATTCAAATATATACAGTGAAATTTGCATATTTAATTTTATTTATATGGTTATATATATAAATATATGAATAACATCATCGCTGTAGTCACTTGTTTCACATTTATAAAGTATACATTTACAATTATTATTTTAGTACTATTATAATCATAATTTTGTTCGGCAAATGAAATTTGAATCATACGAATAAAATAATATCTTTCAATGGATAATTGTTCCATTATAAAAGTTGTTAAGCATTTTAAATTATTCATGTAATTAATAATATTTATGATTTCTTTATTTGAAATGCTATTTTGATTAGAGAGTAATTAAAATTTCAATTAAACATACTGTTTCTACTGGTTTGGAGAGTAATTTTAATAAACTCAATAATGTATAATGAAATTTTTATACTTAATTTTATTTATATGATTATATATATCAATAACATCATTTCTGTTGTCACAGCCGAATGATTTATTATAATTCTTTTTATGCAAAAATTCTAGAATTATATTCTCTCATTTCTATAATTACTGTTATCACTCAAATTGTACATATTAAACATTAGAAATATTATATTTTTACATTTAATGTATAATTTTTTAGTACTATTATAATCATAATTTTCTTTATCATTTGCAGTTATTATAATATGTTAAATACTTTTTAAATTAGTTTTATTCTGTTTGTACATATTTTATTATCATTTTTCTGACACATCATCATACAATACAGATAACTTTACTTTAGTACACTTCGTCATTTCTAGAATGTATTCCCTGTCATTTGAAATTTGATTCATATAAATAAAATATCTTTCAATAGGTAATTTTTGCATTTTAATTGGTTTTAATGTATTTAAATTATTGTTTTAATTTATAGTATTTATGATTTCTTTGTTTCTTATGTTATTTTGAATACAAAGTAATTAAAATTAAATTGAATCTTCTCTTTTTACTGGTTTGGAGAATAATTTTAACAAAATCAATAATATATAATGAAATTTTTATACTTAATTTTATTTATATGATTATATATATAAATATATGAAAAAAAAAATCATTTCTGTAGTCACAGCACAATGATTTTTTATAATTCTTTTTATAGAAAAATTCTAGAGATATATTGTCTCATTTGCTATAATTACTTTTATCGCTGAAATTGTATGTAATCTTACAAATATTATATTTTACGTTTATTGTCTATTTTTATTAAAATTTTTTGTATGTTTATGTAGTTTTCAAAGCAGATCTTTTCCTGCATTAAATTAATATATTTTATTTTATTGTTCCACATTCATAAAGTATACATTTACAATTATTATTTTAGTACAATTATAATCATAATTTTCTTCGTCATTTTAAATTTCAGTGATACAAATTAAATAATATCTTTCAATATATTTTTTTTTTTTCATTTGAAATGTTTTATCGATATTAAATCATCGTTGCAATTAATAGTATTTACGATTTCTTATATTATTTTGATTAGAAAGTAATTAAAATTTGTATTAAATTTTCTGTTTTTACAGGTTCGGAGTGTAATTTTAATAAACTCAAAATATATAGTGAAATTTGTATACTTAATTTTATTTATATGTTTATATATATAAATATATGAATAACATCATTGCTGTAGTCACTTGTTTCACATTTATAAAGTATAAATTTAGAATTATTATTTTAGTACTATTATAATCATAATTTTCTTCGCCATTTGAAATTTGATTCATACGAATAAAATAATATCTTCAATAGATAATTTTTCCATTATAAAAGCTGTTAAGCATTTTAAATTATTGATGTAATTAATAGTATTTATGATTTCTTTGTTTCTTATGTTATTTTGATTAGAAAGTAATTGAAATTTGAATTAAATCTTCTGTTATTACTGATTCAGAGAGTAATGTTAATAAACTCAATAATGTATAATGAAATTTTTATACTTAATTTTATTTATATGGGCTGAATTTTTCTGTAGTCACAGCAAAATGATTTATTATAATTCTTTTTATGCAAATATTTTAGAAATATATTGTCTGATTTTATAATTACTGTTATCACCAAATTATACCTTTACATATTAGAAATATTATATTTTTACATTTAATGTATATTTTTTTAGTACTATTATAATCATAATTTTATTCATCATTTGTACTTATTATAGTATGTTAAATACTTTTAAAATTAGTTTTATTCGGTTTGTACATAATTTATTAACATTTTACTGACACATCAGCATACAAAACAGATAACTTTTCTTTGGTTATTACTAGAATATATTCCCTTCATAGAAATTTAATATCTTTCAATATATTTTATTTTTTTCATTTTAAATGTTTTATTTAATTAAATTATCTTTTAAACTTTTCTTTAGTACATTTTCTTAGTTTAAAAATCTTCTGTTTTCACTATTTTTAAATTTCAATTTTTTAAAAATAATGATATTTTTATGCTTGAATTTATTTATATGATTACATATTACATAAAAATTTGGTTTTCTTTTGCTTTTTTTGATTTATGATGAAAAGCAGTTTTAAATCCCTTTTAATAACTTTTAATATATAATATTTCTAAAATTTTCCATTTTGTATAAGTCTTTTCTTGATTTCAAACTGTAACTAATTTGTTCAAGGCTCACAAAACATATATGGTTTATCTAGTCAAGTTGATATTAATTATATAAATATGTACTGGAAAATCAACTTAATTTTCAGTTCAGATATCTCTGAAGTTTCTTTAATGAAGTAAATGCATTTAAAAAATTACATAAAAATAGTATTGTTGCTTGTGTGTTTATTTGCTGTTTATTCTTTGTGTTTTACATGGCCAATTATGATGAAAAAGACAATTTTAAATTTTATTTAATACATTTTAATATTTCTGAAATTTTTCTTATGTATAAATCTTTTCTTAATTTCAAACTATAAATAAATGTTTAATGCTATTTTTGTTAAATGTTTTACTATTTGCAAACTTTATTTTTAAACAATTTTTTAATCTTGTCATTTTTTTTTAATTATATAAATACAACTTCAATTAATTACTATTTCAAAGTTTTATTATACTGTTGACACTGAAATTTTCACATTCATCGCATATAATTTTTATTTAGTTACTCTTCATTTTATGTATTTTATTGTTTTAAATATTAAATTTATAAAATCTATAGTTTTTAATTTTCATATTAACTTTTTATTTGTAGAATGCTTAATTTTAAATCCGATTAACAATTACTTCAGCAAATATCAAATGTAAGCATTTTCTAACAAAGTTTCAATCAGTAGAAAATATATAACATTTGAAATTGACATTTTAAAATAAATTTTTAGTGTTAAATTTTAATGTTTATTTTATGACAAAAGTGTAATTTTTTTAACAAGTTTTCCTATTTATTAGCAAACATTGATTTTATTTTTCAAAAAATTTTTTAATGCTAACATTATAGTTTTTCAATGATATTAATTATATAAATAGTACTTGAAAATTTAATTAATTACTTTTTCAAGTTAGTGCATAAAATTATGGTTCGCCTGTGTGTTGATTTGTGGCTTATGTGTTTTAATGGTCGATTAGATGAAAACAGCAATTGAAATTCCTATTTATTAAACTTTTAAAATTTCTAAAATTTTGCCTTTGTACAATTAATAACATTGCATATAATATTTTATTTAATCAAATACATTTTCATTTTATTTATTAAGAAATAATTTCATTGTTTTGATTATTAAATTTATTCCTCCAAAAAAGCATTAATAAACTTTTGCTAATTTGTTAATGTTTAAAAATTTATGTAATCAGTCAAATTTTTTATGAGATTTTTAATATTAACTTTTATTCATGAGGGCGTATATATGTTTTTGTTTTTCATTTGTTCTTTCACTTTTTTTTTTTTTTTTTTTATATATATTTTTTTTTTAAAGTTTTATTTATGTTGATCTTACTGTGCGATTTTTTAGATAACTATATATTATATTTTTTATGCTTTTTTTTATCATATTAAATGTTTTTTTTGTAATGTTGTTAAAACTGGGTTTCTATTGAAATTTTAATTAAGATTTAAGTTTGCATGTCCATAACTGATGGTATTTCCCACTGTCTAAAACTTGATTAATTATTAAAGAAATTATTTAACAATCTTCAAGACTTACTTTTCAATCATTAGTTTTTTAGGCTAATTTTAGTATCAGTGTAATTATGAGTATTTATTATAATTTGATTGTTTATATATATTTTGATCAGAATATATTTAAAATTTGAATTAAATCATCTTCCTTTATTTGTTCCGACAAGAACTCAAATGAATTGAATAACAATTTGTAAAATGCTGAATATATATCTTTAAAATATATCAAATTTCTGAAATATTTTATTTGTTTAGACTAATGTCCTATTTCTTTATCTGTATGATATTTTTCTTTCTGTTCTACCAATCTTTCCCCTTGTTACACTATTAGTTTAATCTTTTTTATTTTTACTATTTGTAAATCATTTACTTTCAAATAATTTTTAGTAATATTGTAATGTTCTTCATTATTTAGAATACAACTTCAAATAATTACTTTTTCAAGTTAGCTTTTGTATATTTTTACATGTGTTTCACAGTCGATAATTGAGTTTTCTTCGCAGTACAAGCTACATTCCTTATAAGTTTTATTTAGGTACTGTTCTCTTTATGTATTATATTTTTTCGAATATTAAGTTTATTCCTCCACACTAATAAATCTACTTGTTAATGAAATTTATGTAATCTGTTAAGTTTTTATTTTTCATATTAATTTTTGTTGATGTACGTAGAATGAAGTAATTAACCGAAGTTTGAACTGATCATCTGCATTATTGTTGCTGGTCATATAGAGAAAGAGTCCTTGGAACTTAGGTCTGGTACAGGTGAGTTAAGCTTTTAATCTGCGTTGAAATTACTTCAGGAAATATCAAAATTAGTGCATTGTTTTAAAAAGTGTTCCATTTTTCATTATTGGTTTCGTGAAGGAAATCCAATATCTAGAATTTGCAATTTTAAAATAAATATTTAATGGTAACATTTTCAATTTTATTTACTCTGTAATTAGAGAAAAGAAGTTTTAATATAAATTTCAAATTAACTGAACCACTTTAATATGATTATTAAGAAATGTAGATTGATGCTAAGCTTTAGAAATTTGCTTTGACAGAAGTTTAAAAAAAAAGAGCCTATATATAATTTTCATATAACTGCTCTATTATACGAGACACATGCATTATATGATGATATTTAAAAAAACTTTTTTTTTGTTATTTGTAAATAACCTGGATCGTCTATATTTTGAGTGAGAATTTGTGCTTCGTTTTTAATATTTCAATATTAAAAAAATTCAGTGGTCTTGCAGAGAGTTATTTTCCTTTTAATTTGTGTTGACTATTTTTTTTTTATGCATTCTGTATATAAAAAAATTTACGAGAGAATATGTGATATTATACTTAGTGCAGAATTTGTCAATTTAATATACATATTTTATAATTCTTATATTATTTTAATCTAATAGTCAATGAAATTATTTGATAACATAGCATTTATTTTATTCCATAAGATAGTTTTGTTGGTCTGTGTATCGACTTGCGTGGCTTAGTCTTCGATGTTTTTCATGGCTTATTATGATAGAAAAGCAATTGAAATTCCTATTTAATAAACTTTTAATATATAATATTTCTAATATATTCCCTTAGTATCAATCTGTTTCTAACTACAAACTGTTAAAAATCTGTTAAAGCATACACACTTAGAGAGCATTAATCTAGTCAGGTTGATATTTATATAACATAATTAATAAGTACTGGAAAACAAATTCATTTTCTTTTGGGACAATTTAAAGTTTATAAGAAAAATCATTTCTAAATTATTGTAAAAAATTAATGTGAAGCAGACAGTTTTTATGAGTGCCCAGTATGTATGAAGAAGGTTTTTTTTTTCTTGTTTAAATCATTGGGAATTTGCTTTATTACTCTGCTTCTAATTATGTTGAGAATTACAGGGTTGTAAAAATTTTTGTAGGTGCCTGCATGCATATAGATTTCTTTAATAGTTTTATAAGTACTTTGTAATAAGTTCTGCATTTTATTTATTTTAAGAAATATTTGTTTAAGGGTTGGTTAATAGTTTTTCATAAATTACTTTGCTTGCCTTTTGCTTTATTTAATGTTTCAGTATATTTTTAAATTATTCATTTAAAAAAAAAAATTGTAGTTTGAATTAATTTGTCTTTTATATTTACGTATATCAAATTTTTGTTCCATGAATAATTTTTTAATGAATAATTTAAATTGCATCCATTTTTAGGTGTAAAAGTGTGATGTTCCAATTGAAAAGATCTATAATAAATCACAGAGGGACAAATTTAGATGGGCCATTGAAATAGCTGGCTCGGACTATGTGTTTTAATGTGGATTGACCAACATCATTGAGGCATGGGCTGAATTTACCTATAAATAGTGGCTTGCCTTTATTTGTGAATTATTATAAAAAATTTCACATTTCAATCTGTCAATGCTAACATTTAAAAGAGGAGTATGTCTTGAACACAAAAAAAAATTAATATCAAAGATGCTTATGAAAATAAAATTTTGAAATTTATAATGTATTCATTGAGTGTAATACATATTTTAATGCATTATGATTTAAATTTGTGTAGTGATAAAATTTTAATGTTGGAAATTAAATTTATTAATGATGTTTCAAAATAATAATTTAAAGGAAAAATATATTAATAAGTATTTTTAGGAACAAATAGCAATTCAACAGATTACCAACCTTAAAAACTAATATTTATCAGTGAAATTTTTCCATTTTATAAAGTTTTAAGAAATTTTGTAATTTTTATCAAATACTACTAAGGCAAATATTTTTTACACTCTATATGAGATATCCTGCTCTTTAATGTTAAAAGCATATTTAAGAAATAAAATAGATTTTTAAAAATTAATCTTTATTTGCTTTTTAGTTTGATTTTTATAAGCGATGCTCTAGGTATATATTATTGAATTATTATGATGAGACATGAAAAAATGTGGTTATTCATGTTATTATTATTAGCATTTATCAATAGATTTCTAATTTCCTTTTTTCATAATATTATTATAAAAATGTTTGTAACTTATAATTATAAATCGTATAGCAATAAATCATTTTTGTCTTTAATAGTTTGTTTAGATTAAGACAAAAAATTTCCTTTGTCATAGAAATTTTTTTGTAGCATTTGAAATTGATATTCAAAAATAAAAAGATGATAATAGTGTAGTAAAGAAATTACATTATTGTTTTTGATTGATTTAAATAGACCAAAATGATGCTGAATTAAAAAAATATATATTTTACTAAAGATCTTGATTTTTCTTTGCAATAATACCAATTTTAGAAGTATGTAATGAATTTTAAAATGCATGATGTAACAACAACAACAAAAAAATTCAGAACTGATATCTTGTTTCAGAAATGATTCCTTAATTGAAAATTGGTATAAGTCCTGATAGAACTACTTAAGAATTTTCAGTCTGATAATTGAATGTTTTAAAAATATTCAAATTTTTAATCATTATTTTACTTGCAGACAAATATTTCATAATGGAGTCATTTTATGCCAAATTTTATATTTTATTTTTTGTATGTCTATTCCTTTTATTAAATATATTTTTGTAAATTTCTTATAATTTAATCCTATAATTTTAAAATAAACACTTTGCTTATTTAATAAAAAATCCATATATGAAAAAAAAAAAAAACTTGAAAATGCTTATACATAAATTAAAAACGATTAATTAGTGTAAAACTTCCCTTTTGTAATCATTTTACAATTTACAAATAAAAGTATTATTTCTATTATGCATTTAGTGACTATAACATCACGTTCCTAAAAATAAAGAAATTAAAAAGCGAAGAGAAAGGAATTGAGATTTTCCTTTCAATTCCATCTCTGGAGATTTTCCCTCTTAAATGTAGAGTGAAAAAAAGGTGATGCAGCACCTTAGGTATGTTGAATTTCCTGACTGCTGTTCTAGTGTTAAATCACCTGAAACCACTAATCGTTTAAAAAAATAAATTTTCATATGAATTTTAGAAAACTACTATTAGAAAGAAGAATATTGTTATACTTCGAAAGCAGTTTATTTTCAAATTTACACTGCTTGTGTTATTTTTATTTTTTAAAATAAGGAAGTAAAATAATCTGATCCTTCGTAAAGACAAACAGAAATCGACAAAATTCTTTTAACAAAAGTGTATTCAATCTGAAATTTTGATTTTAAAAGATAATAAATTATGTTAAAAAGTTTTTTTAATTTAGATGCTGTCTTTTTTTCATATGTTAATATTATTTTTAAGAAAAACAAACATAGATTAACAAAATTAACCATTTATCAATTTTCATCGAGATGCTACATAAAATAAAACTTTATTTTATACTTATAGAAATGAAAAAAAAAAAAAAAAATCCTCATAATTGAATAACCAAGTAATGAAAATTTTATGCACTTATTAATAAATCAGTTACTTAGTTAAAAAAAAAAAAAAAAAAAAAAATGAAAAATGTAATGCTTTTTTTTTTTTAAGTTGGGAATTAAAATTGGTATTTAAAATGAATCCCTTCATGAGATTATCTAATAAGATATTCACAGAGATTTCTTTACGACAATTATAATTAAAACATTTTATTAGTATCGAAATCAGTATAAAATAACGCAATTTTGAGAAGTGATTTGATGTTTTCTAATGACGGACACTTTGACTCTAGACCATTCCCCACTACAACGGCAGGTATATAGATTCAGCATTCACCATAGATGGCCTGTCACATGGCTACAATATTTTTCTAGCATAATTCGTAACGAATTTCCTAGCATTGTATTTTTTTATTCACATCCCCCTCCAGAGCCAAACGAATGGCATAACTGGTCATCCGTTATATACAAATAAAATGGTAGTAAAACGCTGCAAATGACAACTAATTATGAAACGCTGAATTCTAAACTAAACCCTGCAAGATTATTTTAGATGAAAATTGTTATATATATTATGCATCACGGGTTTGTCTAGATTCAAAGAAATTATATTTATTAATCAGTTTCAACATATGCTCATCCATTATGATCTATAACGAATCAAAATTCTTCTCAAATACAATTATGTATTTAAATATATAACAACAGCTCTTTAATCCAGCACATTCTGAAACATGATTATGCAGAATCATCAAGCATTAATATAGTTTTAACTGGAGTACCAAAAATAAATCACTCTAGCAGGGGTGGAAAATCTGCGCGAAAATTCATGCCTTGCTTCAAAAACGGCAAATTTCGCATTTCTGCTCCAAAAATGAGATATTTCTTTTATTTGATGTACTAACCCCGAAAATAGTGTAATACGAGTATATCTTCAGACTCCACTTAAGATCGTTATTAGAAGGGATAAGAATTCTGCTTTTACGACTTTTTGCTGGTGATAGGATTTACTGATTATGTCAACATTTGGACCATAGGGCGAAACATTTTTTAACTAAAAATCTGTTCTGATTTTGGTCTTTTTTTTTGGGGGAGGATAATCATTTACTTTTTAGATATTTCACCATGGCTTCCACCGTTCATCATAATTCTTTTTGTTCATCTGTTTACTTCACAATGAGTTACTCTGTTTACTTTTTACAATAGTTATGGCATCGACAACTGGTCCCTAATTGTACCGAATTTAAAATTAACTAAATTATTTTATTTTACTTTTTATTATTAGTATTTTTAATTTTTTTTTTGAGTACCACTTTAACTGAATTTTTGAAACTTTATCTTGCATTTTTACTAACATTAATTAAGCAGCCAACTATAATTTAAAACATAACTATGAATTAAGATGAGGAGGTTTAAGGGGTATTTCCCCCTGTTGATACTACATAATCGGTACGCCAGTTGCCAGTTTTTAAACAATTCCAGTGTATATTGTGGCGCCACTACTAAATGTTTCTACAATAATTATTTCAAATAAATGAATTAAATTTAAACTATTTTAATAATTTACATTTGTAAATTATTCACCATCATGCATAATTTTTTTTTCTATTACTTTTTTTTAATTTTCTCTACATGTTTTTATTTATCTCTTTTTTTTATTTATTATCTTGTTAAATATTCAAATTTTAAAATAATTATATTTGTTTTAATAACAATTTGCAGATTAGCTGTAATCTGTCATTTGAAGGATTAAGGCAATTCATTATTTCTCATTTATTACTCTAACTGAATTTTGTAAGAAATTTGCTTTCCACAGAAAATCTACCACGATGTTATATCTAAAAATAATAAATTTTTCAAAAATAAGATTTGTTGCATAATATTTAAAAACATATTTATGAAATTTATCCATTATTTACCTATACTTGATAGTTCATTATCCTTATGCAGGACAAATTTTGTGTCTGTGCTACATTTTAAACTTTTAAAAAATGGAATACATATAATTTTAGATTTCATTTTAAAACTTTAAATAAAACAAAAACAAAAAACACTACTTTTGCTTATACAAACAGAAATATCTTATAGTAAACATATAAGCATTATTTTTTACTCAATCAAAATTCATATATGATTAGATTACTTTTAAATTTTAAATGAATCTTTTATTTCTTATTACCATTTATTTAAAATGATTTGTATTTCAATTAAATAACAATATTTCAATTCAATATTTAACGTAAAATAGTATGGCAAAAAGAAAATTCAGGGAAAAATTTAGTAGATTTTTTTATTAAATAATTTAATAATCATATTTTTATATGAAATCCATTAAAAATTGGTACAATATTTCCATTAAAAATATTCATAGCTAAGAATACCAAAATATTTGAAGTGTCAAGAAGGATAAAGAAAAATTGTTAGCCTTTAAAACACAAAAAGTATTAATAAATATATATATTCATTACTGAAATGCAACCAATTCATTAATGGATGTATTTATTAATATACATTAAATCAAAAATTATTTTATTGTCTATTCATTAAATAAAAATTAATTTTTAACCTTCGATTCTAATTCTAATTTCCTTATGAATACATTAATAAATTTGTTTCGTATTGAATTTCGAATATCA
>BPLR01007410.1:0-37106 GCA_021605095.1 Caerostris extrusa
TCGAAGGAAGTACCAATGGCCCACAGGGGTGTAAAAAAAAAAAAAAAAATCCAAAAAACACACCCAGCCCCTACATTTAAGTAGCATTAAACTAGAGTGCCATCAGTAAAAATATGCAGCCAATGAGTAGAAGGATATCTGGCAGCAATGGTCTTCAATAGTTTCACAAGAAAGACTATTGCTTAAATATTAAAAGTAATTGCCATCAAATTTTATGAATAGTATAATGATAAATGAGGAAAAAGCTTGCTTCAAGTTATAAAGTTAGATGTTAAGGCATTTAATAATTTTCATTTTAGTACAAATGTATTTTTAGAATGCGTCTAGTATGAATTACGTTTATTGATATGCTTCTTATACAAAACTAAAAAAAAAAAAATGCAATATATAATATTTTACAGCTAATAATAAGTTTATGATATATTAGTTTACTATGTAAGTATCACTTATATTTGTCCATTAAACATATAATTTATTTTTTTAAATTAATATTTAATTCTATTAATTTGTTTGAAGTAAATTGGTTTATTAAAAAATACCAAGATATAATAATATTGTAAACCAGTGTAGAAGAAATATAATATACAATTATATGAAAATTAATTAAATAATTTCACATAAAATGAAGCATTAAATAACAATATTTGCTCTTGTTGTTATTCAACAAATCGTTTATTATTAATTAAATGTATGCTGGTTTAGTAGCCGAAGTTAATTAGATAGAATTAAACTAGGTAATTTAATTATACGAAATAATCAGACTAAGATATATTATTAATAATAATATTAACTATTTCCAAAAAAAAAGAAAAAAAAATCAATTTTCAATTCAAATGAAACAAAATTTTGATGGAATAATAAAAGCAAAAGATTGTTTAAGTAGAAATTGATTTTTGCAGCTACATGTATTCAGATTTTTATAAATACGAGTATATTCAGAACAATATCCTCAACATTTATCTTAAAATCGAGTCACATTGTTTAATGTGTTCGTTTGAGTTCGTTTTAAACCTTAAATATAAATTATTTAGAAATTCAAATAAAATTTAATAAATAACTGATATGGGGCATGGTGTTAAATAATAAATGATTAATTATTATTATTATTATAATTCATCATTCATCATCATAATTCAATTATTATTAATTTTCATTAAAAAATAAATGATTAATTTTTCAAAAACAAATAATTTGTTAGAAAACGAATCAAATAATAAGTTAGGATTGCGTTTAGCTATGTTTAAGTGATTTCTTTTGCTATAGTAACAAATGTTTAAACTTTGTTTTCGTGGACTTCCATTAATATATAGAACAGTCGGCAGCTTATATAAAGGTTTTATTAAAAACACCCTCTAAACTTTAAAATAAAACAAATCCTTAAGCAAGACAAAAATTTTGCGAATTTTATGAAAAACTCTTTCACTGAAAATAAAAAAATTAAAAATCTAATTTTTTTAGAACAAAATATAGTAATACTGATAAATTTGAAATAATTTTTTAGAAAATGTAGTAATACTGCTACTAGTTACAATATTAATTTTCTTATCTGACTTTAAAGCTTGAAAATTGTTCTTATTCTCGTTCTAAAAATTTTTAACAAGAAAATATCAACGAAAAAAAACTATCCTTTAAAAATTACAAATCCTATCAAAAAATTTTATTAAAGTAAATTCTTTGAAAGCTTGTAATACAAGGACAAATAGATGCAGAGAAATTTTATCTTTATAACCCTGAAATCTTAAGAAACTCCACACCAGTTTGTGTATAATAAGACAATTCTATTTTAGGAGGGGGAGTTTTAACAATAAATTGGTACATTTGAATCGTAAGAAAATATACACCAAATTAAACAAATCCAGAGCACTCGCATCACCAAAGTATTTTGCAGAATTCCTTTTCGCTCTTTTGACCTGGAGGATGCTGGGAAAGAAAATAAAGCAAGGATGAATTCCTAAACCAACATTTTCTTATCGGATAATCTTTTCTTTGTTAACATTGCATACAAAACTAGAGGGAATCTCATAGAAAAAGGATCACCATGTCACTAGATGCTCTGGATGTTATCGCTTTAGAAGATGTGGATAGCATAGGATCATGCAATCATCTATTTAAAGAACACATTTCCTGATCAGATTTGGAAGGAAATGAAGCCAGTGAGATAGCTTGGTGTAACATTTTTACCATCAACTCTGTTTCAGAAACTCCCTTTTTTTCCCATGTTGTTTAGATCAGTTAAGAGTTTTTATCTTCAGAATCATCTAAAAATTTGTTACAGAGAATTTTTATTTAATTGGGCCCCACAAATAATAAAATCCTTAACAATGAAAATGATAGGCAATTAAAGTTTTTTTTATGTTGAACTGCAATTTTTTTTTTATTTTTTGTTGCTACTTTAGTATATAACGAAAATAAGCTGATAATGCTCTATTTAATTTTTTTCTTTAATTTAAATACCTAAAAATTTGTTAGTATCCAATTTCACTCTTTATTGAAATGAATCTTTTAAAAGGAAAATTTTAATTCGATCTAATTTTATAAATTTGTTTATCTTTATTTTCAGGGTCATTTAAATATTTGTTACCGAGAAATTTTCTTTAATTAGGCACCAAATAATAAAATCCTTAACAATGAAACGACAGACAATTAAAGTTTTTAAGCTGAAATACAATTTTTTTATTTCATATTGCTTCTTTAGCTTTATTTAGTACATAATGAAAATAAACTGATAATATACTATTAAAATTTCTTTAAAAATACCTTAAACCTTAGTTAAATAAAAATTTTAACTTTTTTATTGAATTAAATCTTTTAAAAATAACTTTTAATTTGAAATTTATTTTTATAAATTTGCAATATTATCAAAAGGAAAAGTGTGAGAGCTTGGTGCAACAATTTTACCATCAACTCTGTTTCAAAAACTCTTTTTCCCCCATGTTGTTTAGATAAGTTAAGAGTTTTTATTTTATTTTTTAGAGTCATTTAAAAATTTGTTACATTGAATTTTTCTTTAATTGCGACACAAACAATAAAATCCTTAACAATGAAATGATAGACAATTAAAGTTTTTTTTAAGTTGAAATACAATTTTTTTAAATTTATGTTGTTGCTTTAACTTTACTTAGTATATAACGAAAATAAACTGATAATACACTAGGCAAATTACCTTTAAAAATACCTAAAACATTAGCTAATTATTCTTTAAAATTTTTATCAACTGTTCATTGAAATATATCTTTTAAAAAGAAAATTTTAATTCGAAACTTATTTTTATAAATTTGTTTTAAAAAAAGTCTTTAGTTTAAAATTTGTTTTAAAAATCTTTGTTATCTTTAGCTAATAAGCTGATAATATGCTATTTAAATTTTTTAAAAAATACCTAAGACAATAGTTAATTATCCGTTAAAAAATTTTTATCAACTGTTCATTGAAATATATCTTTTAAAAAGAAAATTTTAATTCGAAACTTATTTTATAAATTTGTTTTTTAAAAATCTTTAGTTTAAATTTGCTTAAAATATTTTTTGTTATCTTTATAGATTTTCATCTTCAGAATCATTTAAAAAGTTGTTACCGTGAATTTTTCTTTAATTAGCCCCCAAATAATAACATCCGTAACAATGAAATGATAGACAATTAAAGTTTTTAAAGCTGAAATACAATTTTCTTTATTTTTATATTGCTATTTGTTCATAACGAAAATCAGCTGATAATGCACTGTTTAAATTCTCTTCAAAAATACCTACAACATTAGTTAAGTACATTTTAAAAATTTTATCAACTGTTTATTGAAATAAGTCTTTTAAAAGGAAAAGTTTTCAAAATGTTTTTGGAAATATTTTTATTCCTTCATAAAATGTATCTCCATTTTCTCTTTTTGTAAATATGGGTTTATAAAACTGCATTTTTTCAAATACTATTAATCATTTTATAACTTTTTTAAATGTAAAAATAAAAAAAATTACTTGATGAATGTTCTATCTAATTAAAAGCACTTCCTATTTTTATTTCTCATTAAAAAGAGTCTTTTTAAAAAGAAGAATAAAAAAGAATATTTGTCGTCTAAAGATCTGTAATGATAGATGCTATTTATTTGTTTTTGAAAAAAAAAAAAAACTACATTAGCTATCGATAAAAAAGTAGTATTTACCAGACATATAAGCTGCTAGCATTATAATAGTATTTTTCAGTAATGGATTACGAGCATTACAGAATCGATATTTAAAAATATTAAAAGTTTATAAAGTAAGTATGCTCAGTAAATTTCTATGGCAGAAAATGATAATCTAAATACTAACTATTATTGGCAGTGCAGTGTAAAGAATAAATGAAAAGAATGTATATAGTTAAAAATAAAAAAAAAAAAGGAAAAACAAATGGAAGGGACAATTGATAACAAAAGTTTTTACACTAAATGACGAAAATGCGACAAGATATAATTAACCATTCAACTGTGATTTCAAGTAGAAACTTGACAAAAGGGACGCTTTAGACCAGATACATTCCACAACACGCTCTCCTGTAATTAAAATTGCAATCCACTTTGATAAGACACATTTGGGCGTTAATTGCACTACAGAATCTATTGAAATTCTATCTTTTTATTTATTTTAATGCTTTTTGTGATCGTTATTATTTAATTATAATGTACTCATAAACATCAAAAGTGCAGAATATTTATTTATCAGCAATTAAATATTCATTTTAAATTTTTGTAAATGTGGGTGTTTTTTTCCGTTGAGATAGTTGAGGTACAAATTTGAGAACTCACAGCTTTATTTACACACGTAGACACACCACACACATAAAATTAGACACAAACAATATTTAACTCATTTAAAGTAAAGGACTATTATAGCTGTTTGAAAGGACTCCACTTCCAGCTGGAAATCTCGGTTAAGAGCAGATTGTGCGAATTGTACTAAATATATTTCCTCTCCAGGTGAGAGTTTGTAGCCAACTAATACGCAAGGTTGCTCTAAATATACTTTCTCTCGGGGTTAAAAACTATAGATCAACTAAACGTTTCTCAGCGGGAGTGCACAGATGCGCTCGACTTCCTCTCGGTGAGAGTCTCGAGGCTGACTGACCCTTTCCACTGAACGCCACAGGGGTGTGCTCCTGCTAAGGATGTTGAAGGAAGCATGGTTGCAATATTTTTTTAATTCAATGTGTTTTTTTCCAATGCAGCTGGCAAACAGACATGGACGTCTTTGGATGCCTATAGGGCTGCACCCATGTTACTCACTTTGCATTACCCAGGGAGAGTGTGTAACTTGATGGTAAGCCAGGCGCGGTGTAACAATGCCCCCGCAGCTCTCTACGATCCTGTTAGGACCGGGACCTTCCCTGGGAGTGGATTCCGAACCACTACAACACCACCCATGGGCAAAGCCGGGATTTGAACCCGATACCTGTGGTACCGAACGCCAGAGCGCTAGCCATTCGGCCATCAGGCCCCTATAAAAATTTGCTTTGTCAGAAGTGGGATTCAATGTAATTTTCATGATTTATTTTTAGACGTATTCTTTGAAGGTGAATGTTCAATAAAGTCATTAGCAGTTAAAATGATAAAAAAAACTGTGGTAAATCCAACGTTATCTAGGATACTTTGTGGAAAAATGGTAGCTGAATTAAAAGAGAACAAAAGAAGGGTTAAAGAAAAATAACTAAAGCAAGAGAATAAAAAGGAAGGTAAATTTTCTGAAGGAATTAAAAGGGGACTGACCCATATTTGTGTCACACAGGAAAAAATCACGAAATGTAATGCATTCAGCCTAAAAATAACAAAGTGAATGCTGAAGGTTATATTTCAGTTAATTTTGAGTAGGGATTGCAATACCGGTATACCGGGATATCGAAAACCGGTATTTTGAGCCATTTGTACAATTTTTGTAATACTGGTATTCATAAGTTTAAATACCATTTTTTTCGGTATTTACTAGAAATTTAGAATTCTTATCTGTTAAATTCTTATTCTTATCTGTGAATTCTTATTCAGAATTCTTATCTGAAAACTAGAAATTCTCATCTGTGAAAACAAGTTTGTAGTTGTGAAGAAAGTGTGTAATATTTCGATATTTTTAAATTGGTGAGTTTGTTATTCATATTGTATTTGCATATCATACTTTAGATTACAAAATATTTTTCAGATTTATTATATATATATATATATATATATATATATATATATATATATACTCATCAATATATACATCCGATAATACTTTGGTTTATGTTTTTTAAAATCACATTTAAAAAATTTGCAATAGTAGCACAGACTGAATAGTGATATTTACACTTTTTTTGTGATTTAAATAAATAAGATGTTCTTTAACTTTTTTTTGTGATTTTGATCAATAATATATTCGTTTACTTTTTTTTTGTGATTCTTTTTGTATACTGTTATAATTTATATCGTTACAAAATTTTTGTGATATTTACAATCTCTAATAAAATTGGCAAATAAAACAAAAAAAAAAAACACCTGTGTTTTCTTTCTTTTCTAAAATTTCTACTACCGGTATTAAAACCGGTATCCCGGTATTAAGATATAAAAAATACCGCGTACCGGTATTGAACTTTTGGGCCGATATTGCAATCCCTAATTTTTATTGATGATAATAACTAATCATTACATATTGTATATACTTTTTTAGAGAATTCTGAAATTCATCCCTCAGTAGTATGTTATTAGGTTATCCAACCAAGCAACTGGTAAGATTTTACTGATATTTGAATTCTAAGTATTTTTTAAAAATATTATTTTTCTTTATAATAGTAGTCGTTATAATAATTAGATAAAAATATTAAGATCCTTCAAGATTTTATGTTTTTGATAATAATACATTCAAGGACTGCTTAGTAAAAAAGCAAATAGAAATATCCAAATTGCTTACATGGAACTATTTTTATTCAGATAAAGTGTTCTCAAATATTTGGAGAATTCGTATTTTACGAACCTCATTAGTTTAAAGCATTTTAAAGAAATGGATCACAAAGCAAAAATAAAAGCTTAAAAAAATTGAATTTCACGGAATAGTTAAATTTCTTTTTTACGGTTGTATTTCATCTTTTAGTGTGTTTATTTTTCCGATAATTTGAAATAATTTTTTTCACTATTCATTTTATTATTTTTAGAGTTCAGATTAATTATTTTTTTTTAGATTTCGTGTACCTGAAACATTTTACTGTTATTTTATTTTTCTGAACGGTTGACCCGTTTTTGTCTCTGAATAAAATATGAACGCCGTTTTTCAAATGTTAGAAAGTTTTTGATGTTAAATAACAACTAAAGCGTGAGGAATTGAACTATAAGGGTTTATTCACAAAAGCAATCTTGTATGCCAATTAGATCACATGTAGTTTTTCATATCATTATTTGTCCTTTATTTTACCACTTCGAAAATAATTTAAATTTTCAATGTGTTTATAAAACGCTAACGAACATTTTATCAAGTGTTGAGCTATGCTTCATAATTTATTAATATTTCAATCTGTTACAATTTCTATAAATTGTTTTCGGTATTACATATTTATATATGTAACATTTAAAAAATTTTCCAGTTTTTGATAATGTTATATTTTATTAATGTAACATTTATTTTATCAAATGGATCATTTTCATTATAAAAACGCTTATTTTTATTTAAAAATACAAATAAAAGATTTTTCCCCCTTTCTATTACATTCAAGATGGGCAAAAAGTCCGTATAAACTTAAAAATAAAGGGCAAAAAATTGAGGCGAAACTTTATAAAAAAAAGGGGGAAATTGATGTGAATTCAATTTTCTGTGCTGATTCAATTTTCACTAGAGCATTTTAAGGGTTTGGAACTTTTTGTAACAACGAAACAAAGGCTGTAACTCAGAAAGTTACCATAGAGGGTGTTAATAAAAGTCGATCTTCCGAAGGTATGTGTTACGGAAGAATTGATTTCTCAGTGGATACTTTATTCGATTGAATCATCAATTTGTTGAGTAGTACAAGTTACCTGATGAATGCAAAATTACTCATGCACCTAGATGAAATTACTCATCAGGAAATTAGTTCCATGACTGTGCAGTCTCACATTTTGTTACTTGCCTTCATTCTGATTAAACCTGTGGTAAAGGGCATGTGAAACAATTGATGTTGAAACACATGAATGTAAACAAATATATTGTTTGTCATTTTCAGTTCTGTTCTGCTTAGCTAACAAAATTATATCTACCACAGGTAATATTCGCACAGTAATTGTTCAACAATTATTATTTCAATAAAAGGATCTACCTAGTCAGTTACTGAAGATCAGTGTTTGTTAGTGCACTCTATGGCAGCATTTTGTATCATAATCTGTTTTGCTATTAAAAGAAAATTCCGGTTCCTGACATACTTTTAGTGAAATATCATTATTTGTCATTTTATTTTTTTGCTATTAAAAGAAAATTTTTCGGTTCCTGACAGCGATTTTAGTGAAATATCATTATTTGTAATTTTATAATCTGTTTTGTTATTAAAATAAATCTGACAGCAATTTTAGTGAAATATCATTATTTGTAATTTTATTTTAAGGCTATATTTTAAAATTTTATACTACTTTTTTGTCCAAATTGTATAATGATAGATCAAAAAGCAATCACACAATCTTGTATTAAATGAGTAATGCACTAAGTTTTAAAAGTACCCATAACAGAATTTATTAAAATTTTTTATTTTTTAAGTTTAGAGCATATATTGATTGAAAATGATCTGTTTTGTGCATCATATTTTATCGACATATTATATTAAATTTTATTTATAGACATTTTTTGTAAAATTAAAAATGATCAATAAAGTTAAATTATTATTTTAAAAAGTAATTTCATAGTAAATAAATTTATAATACATTAATTAAAAAAGGAAATTTTATTATATAAAAAAATATGTTTCAGATTAGAGTAAAGAAGACATTTTGTTTCTAAAAATATAAATAAATTGAATTAAAAATCTTTGTTACACAGAGTTTAATTGAAAAGTAGTAAAACATTTAAACATATTAGAAACAGTTATTGAAAAAGGTATTTTTTTGTGAACAATATCAAATAAAAAAATTCTATTTCTATCCCTTTATAACGATAATACAAAAATAAAAACGAAGCTAGTTCTAATAAAATAAAAGGGTTTTCGCAGTTTAGAAATAGATAAATATGTGATCTGTATACACATCTGATATTCGTACAGATACCTTCAGATAAATTCCAAAACCTTCTATATTCTTTCATATTATGTCTCAATCTAGCAGCCTTTTGGGTTATAAAACATTATTATTTTAGTATTTCAAGCCAGAACCCCTATGATTCTGAAAGAGAGTAAAAGTTTTTCTTTAATCTCAAGAAGCAGAATTGTCTGGTATATTACCAGAAGGCAAGCAGCCAGCCACCATAAACTCTTTTACTCCACTCGTAAACGTTATATTATAGCATCTCCATTCGGATACGTATCAGATGGTAAATTTGAAAGCCTCCATAAACACAAATAATAGAAACAATGTTTTTGTCGAGTTTTTAGATTGTACAAACAATGACCTAGAGAAATATAAACGAACAACATGGAAGAAAATTATGTTCATAGCTTTAGGGCTAGCAATTTTAAAAATGGACTTTTGAATTTTTTATAAAATTTAAAAATTATATTTATTTATCGAATGAATCTTTTGATTATTTTGAATATACTGGTTAAAAACAAAATTAATTTCTAGAAAAATTATTTTAATCACAGTTATTTATTTCAACATGCATCTTGTATATATATATTCCAACATGCATCTTGTGTATATTTATTTCAACATGCATCTTGTGTATATTTAATTCAACATGTATCTTGTGTATATTTATTTCAAGATGCATGAAAAACTATGTATAATGCATAAAAACTATGCATTTTTAAAATGCTCGTAATGACTCTCCTCCTATCCAAAACAGGATAATTTTTTTGATCAGCATTTTTAAATACCAATTGGTTGATAACTTTATTTTAAGAATAAAGAAGATAATAAAGATAATTTTATTACAATGATAAGCAGGTATCAAATTATTCTTAACGAATGGGATCTAATACCTTTTCTAAAGCCTATCAAGGATTAAAAGGATTTTATGTATCTTGTATATATTTATTTCAACATACATCTTGTATATATTTATTCCAACATGCATATTGTATAATGCATAAAAACTATGCATTTTAAAATGTTCGTAAGGACTCTCTTCTTATCCAAAGTAGGATCATTTGTTTGAACAGCATTTGTCAATGCCAGATGATTGATAATTTTATTACAAGAATAAAGAAGATTAAAGAAGATAATAAAGATAACTTTTATTACAAGAATAAAATAAGATAATTACAAGAATAAAGAAGATAATAAAGATAATTTTATTACAAGAATAAAGAAGAATAAGAACGTTTTAAAATTATTCTTAACGAATGGGGACTAATGCTTTTTCCAAGACTATCAAGGGTAATAAGAATTTTATGTTGAAAAAGTTTCTTCAGGCAGTTCAAGATACTCTACCTTTATTTGCATTGAATTTTCTGGTTTATCAAAGTAGTGAGAACAACACATGTAATCAGAGTAGTAAACTCGTGCCGTTAACTAAGGAAGATGTTACTAGACAACGATTCGAGTTGAATTTGTTATTTTTATTCAAAAGAAGCGTATTTAAATTCTGAAAGGAAATTTAAATTGAAGTTTTTGAAAAAGGTAGTAGGTTCCAAAATTTTAATTGTGTCGAAGCAATAAAGCTTAGAATAAAAAATTTTAAAAATTAAATTAAATTTTATTTTATACTTTAAATATCTTTAATCAAAGTTTTAGCTAATTTTGTTAAATGGCATTTGTTATAACTTGTAAAACGATTAAATACAGTAATATTGAAATTAAATCATCTACGATTGAATAAAAATGTTTTGCTGCTTAATTTACCATCATTTAAAAAAAAGTAAGAATGCATTACATTATTATGACATGATTGATCCTTTTAAAATAATGTGGCTACGTTTTCAGAATATGGCATCAAAAAGGGGTGTGGTAAAAGTTTGGTGGTTCCATTTATAGATTCCCCTTAAAGGGAAACCAATGCCAAATGAAACGTACCATTATTTGAAAGTGGTACAATAGGTTCATCAAAAAGATTTAATCATCCCAAAAAAAGTAGGCTTTTTTCAACAATCAATAGTTTTTTAAATATTTCATCCTTTAAAATGGACATAAATAAAAGTGAGCTTAAAAGGAAATGAATAGGTAGAGTTAGAGAACTTAAATTTGCTAATATATTTAGACTTAGACATTACTTTTAACGGACGCTAGTGCAAGTCTTTTTCATTAAATAGGCTTCTCAACAATCAGGCCTTTACTTTTCATTTCAAGTTCGTTATCTGAGCATTTCAAGTACATTTAGTGAAGCAGTTTCTTTTCATAAAAGTAGTTGAATAAATCACATTATGCAGATTGAGTCTCTGAGTGGAATTTCAATCAGAGTCATTCGATGGCTACCAGATGGGTTGAAAAGCATTCTTGAATGTAGTTTCTCTGCTTAAGTATACAGATTATTTGCTTGTTAAAAATATTTTTTTTAATTTAAAAACAATGATAAATATATATTGTGATAAAAATTAAGAGATTTTTAATAATTGATTTTTTAAATAAATCTATAATCAATACATTTTTAATTAAGTAATGAAAATTAAAATGAAGTATTACAGTAAGACACGAAAGAGTTTGATATTTTAAATTAAATGAAAAAGCAAAATCAACTTTTAATCTTACTTTGGAAAAATATTAAAAGTTGAACTTTGAAGAAAAAAATTATCTTTTGTAAAAATTGAAAATGTTTATAAAATGTATTTAATGCAGGTTTCTTCAAATTGGTTGCATTGATTTTTCCTTATAGTTAATTTCATACTTATAAATTTATTAAAATACGTAAGGATGGAACATCAAATATACTTGTAAATAATACTTACAGATTAGAAAATATAATTGAGTTTTCTTAAATAAAATTGATAGTGGTATAACACAGTATTTTTAGCACGGTATTTTCATATTATTATCTTTTTAAATTAGGATCTTCTGTTGTCATAAATTGAAAGCAGTTCTAGTTTAATTTGGCTTAACTGAAATTTACTTAAATTTAAATTAATGATACATTTTTTGTGATAAATTAAATTAATTGATTGATATTTGACTTAAATTTAAATTAAGATCATATGATATTATTTATTTTTTGACATATGGATATTTTTTTAACTTGATGAAATACTTTCATTTAATTTTAAATGTCCATTAGAATTTTTAAAAAAGATTTGTGTATTTTAGTTTGTTATTATTTTTTAAATAATATTTTCTTTGATGTGTAATTTAACGAATTTCTTGACATTAACGAAAGATTCTTAGTAATTACACCTACAGAATATAATTTAGATGTTTTTAATTAATCCCATGACTTGACAATTATATTATTAAATACATGCTATTTATTGATAATCAAAATAACTTGAAATCCATTAGTCCATTATATGCTGAAAGTGTTTTAGTGTTTCTTTAACTTTTACTATTATGAACTGCACTTGAAAATTCAAAAGATTGTCAAACTAATAAAATGTGTTTCAATTCATCTTAAAAATTTTCTTATCAAAATCTTAAGTAAAGAAAGACGCAATAAAGCAAAAAATATGTTTCGAGCAAGTTGTCAAAACAGTTACAGTGACATTTATCCTGTACTTGCCGCGTTAACAAGACTTATCAAAAAAATTTTTAACGTTTTAAAAGTTGCCCCTGGGGTAACAAATGTAACATATTTTTGCAAACAAATTGACATATGTGAATATTTTCCTGTCTTTTATCTGAATATAAACAGGAAGTAAGAAGTAAATCAGACAGGTTTTAGTCTGTATTTCTTTTATTATTGGCTTTCGAATCTATATTTTATAAAACATCTTCAAAGAGAGATTGTTCAAAAATATTCTCAGCAAAATATGACAACATGGAAATAAGCTTTCGCATACAATTTCAAATTTATATCACGTGAATGAACAGTTTTATATAAAAATCGAATAAATTTTAGGTATGTCTGATAGTTAAGGAGAAAGGATACAAGGATAAAGGACATGTTTGATATTAAAATGACATTTTCACTTCAAAAAAAGACATTCCAATAAAAATCATAAAAAACCATTATTATTGCCATAATAATTATAATTTAGTCACATATTTTGAAAAATCAGGAAAATTATATATAAAAATGCTCTCATCTACAGGTAAAAAACATATTTTATTTTTTAAGTTAAAGTTAATTCTATTCAATAATTAGAAAATACCTTCAAATATATAATGCAGATTTATATGCTGTAAATAATGACTCCAATAAAACTGCTATTCGAATTATAGTTTTCCGTTAAGCATTTGCAAACACTTTATGAATTTATTTTCTTAATAAAAAAGAATTCTTTAATATTTATTTTTCATTGAATTAAAATAATAAAAGTATTTTTTCCAAAACTGTATTTTTTATCTGGGCATTATAATTTTAATTCCCAGTATTTTTTTTTGAAGGAAATTTGAATATCATCGAAGATCCGATTGACTCATAAATTATCAAAAATTTACAAGAGAAACATAATACAAAAGGGGCCTGTTGGACGAGTGGCTAGCGCCTGGTTTGGGCTTGAACCGGCGGTGCCATGGATGTTTGTAGTGGTTCGGAATCATCCATTTTAAACCGTAGATCCCGGTCAAATATGAACGTAGAGCGTTGCGGGAGTAGTGTTACTCGCATCCGTAGCTTACCTTCAAGCTACGGATACCTACACGACCCTGGTAATGCTAAATGAGTAGCAGCAGTGCAGCCCTTTGCTTATGGCATGAAAATTAAATGTCTCTGTATTGCCAGCTGCAGTAGAACAACAACATAATGTTGAATATTTGTAAAAAAATCTCAATAGTTCAGCATAAAAAAAATTAAATGATCCATACAGTTAAAGATGAAATACCAAATAATTTCACTAAATATAAAAACCTACACTTTAATAATCGTGAAAATATGTAATTATTAAATATGAAAATCAGACAAACCAAAACTGTAATTAGTTATTAGTAACTGTAACTAGTTAGTTATTAGTAATTGTAATTAGTTATTATTTATTTGCATTTGTTTACGTCCATTTTATTCAATCATTTTGAATGAATTAGAACTAATTAGTTATGGATTATTCTGATATATATTTTAAAATTATACAATTTACTTAAATGAAATCAGAAAAATCAGTGAAATTCATATAAATAATAGAAAACACGATTTTCTATAGTACTATTATTTAATAAATATTTTGATCTTAGAGTCCAAGTTTTCCATATTTATCAGAATTTATTTCTATAGTAATTTCTATATTTATAAAATAATTCATCCATTTAAATCTGATTTTTTTATTAAGAATAATTTAAAAAAAAGAAGGATTAAAAAGGATTATAAATGAATTGAAATAGTTTATTAATAGAAATTCAACTAAATCAATTAATTAATATTAATAAAAGAAAAGATTTATGAACATCATTTAACTGAGGAAATAACCGAGATGACAGAGAAATAAAATGGTATAGTTAAAAAATAAAACATAATTTATTGTTATTAAAGACAAATAATCTTTAATGAAAGACACATTTAAAACTTTTAAAAGTATTTTTAAATTGAATGAAATTTTTATTTAACATTGTTTTGGGAATTCAAATAACTTTTAAGACAGTTTCAAATACATGCCATAATAAAATAATACTTTTTTTATTTCCAGTAACAATAGAAAACAAGAATGTCCCTTTAAAAATTATTGTTGTTAAAAGGTTTTGTTTTTTGTTCAGCCAAAAATAAAATTATTTTTATTTCTTTTATCTCTCAGATATCCACGCAGTCAAGCAGAAGGAAATTTCTTCATTTCTAATCAAGTAGAAAAATACAATTTTTACAAAGGAAATAAAAAATATATCAATTCATTGTAGAAATTTGGTGTTTTTACCAAAGAATCTTAACAAAGTACATTTATTGATAAAAACCAAAGATATAATCTCAATGATGTTTTATTATAAATTAAATGAGCTGCTTTATTGAAAGTGACGTAAGTCCAATTATTTGTTTTTCGACATATATAAGTTTTTAAAATTCTTGTTTGAGTTGGAATCACTAAATTCTTTTGGTAAAATAAAATAATAATGTAATGGTTCCACCTACGCAACCATGTGGTTCCATTGTAACCGTAATTCCTCCTATGCACTGCAAAAGCGTCCCTTGCGTCTTACAGAAAAACCGTCAGTAGGCACCTTGACTCGCAAGCAAGAGGACTCATGGCGCAACTGGCGCTGAATAACAATCTCTCATTCCGAGAGTTAAAAGTGGAATCCTTCCATTAAATCTGTAAGTGGAAGGATTCCACTTTAGATTTAATAAGGTTGTAAGTATTGTAATTTGTTAGATTTAGTAAGATTATTGTTAGATTTATGTAAGGTTGTAAATGTGTAAAATTGTAAGGTTGTAAGTGGAATCCTTCCACTAAATGTCCTTTAAATATACATGATGTGTGTTAAATATTGTTTATTATTTGTATGTAATTGTGGTACTTGTGAGGGTCAAAATAAATGTTGTATTGACTTGGGACTCAATTTGACCCACCCAGATCTAGCTGCACAAAAACAAGCGGCAATAATAACAATAATAAATGTGGATATTGTAGCTACTAACTATGCTTTTTACATATATAAAAATGACACATTCAATAACTTTTAATATATATATATCAAAATAAAATTTAAACCATTTGAAAAACAACGCATGCTTTTTCAATCATATTTATAAAATACTTAGCTCATTAAATATTAGATTTTTAAGTAAAATTTTAAAGTTAATAAAGTTACTAAAGAAATTAAATAAACGATTTAAAATCGTATTACCATAATAAAGTTATTTTTACACATTTTGCATAATTTTTTTTTAAAGTTAAAATCAGTAGGAATTTACTAAAAGGCATTTTACAGATATTTTTCGAAATATTGTCTGTTGTTAACTATTAGAAATTTTTCCCAATCTTTTAAAATTTACAATTGTTAAATTTGAATTGTTTCAAATATATAATAAATTGCCTAATTTGAATTCATTGTTTGAATTTATAATAAATTGCCTTATTTGAATTTATTATTAAGTTTGAATTTATAATAAATTGCATTCTACTGTTTTTGAATTTATACAGAAAATGAAGGAAAATTGATTTCTATAAGACGCTTTGATATGGAATTGTCTCCAGATGTTAAGCATCTTTTATTATATAAATGTTTCAATAAATGAAGAGTTGAAATGGAATCCTATAAATTTTAAAATAATAATTCGCATATAGTTCCTTGCATAGAAAATAATGCATTCTTTCCAGAATACAATATTCCACTTTTTAAATACTTTTTTATGTTTTGATTATAAATACATGTACTCAATATTAATAAAGCATTGTACTTAGAATGAACAAACGAAGTGCATAAAAATAGCAGGAAATCAAGAAAAGGTGAAATACTTAAAAAATAAAATTAATAAATTTACCAAAATGAAATTTATTTCACAGATATATAAACGATTCACTTGTTAAGAAATTAAAAAAAAAAAACGAATTATATTCAATGTATGATAAACAATCATGGGAGAAAAATAAACATTGATAATAATTAGAAGATATTTTTTTATGTAAAACAAGTTTTTAATCATAAATTGTTCTTGAAAATCTTTGTAAGTTTTATTTCAAGTTTTTTGCATATTTCATGCTTGATTACTTTAAAAAAAAAAATTTTTGACAATGTAAAAAAACAAAAGTCATGTTAAAATAAACAATTGAGGAATTTAGGTAACATTTAACATGAATTAAAAAGCTTTTTAAAAAGCTTCGTTAAAATCTAATTTAAACTTAATTTTAAACAAATCCTAGGAGAAACTATCAAATTTAATATGTAAGCGAAACCTTAATGAAAAACCTGTGCTATAAAACCTTAAACAAGTAACAATAGATTGATGGAAAAAATGGAATTTCTTTTGCTTAGTAACAAACACAAAATGATTTTTTAAGTCTTGTTACCTTGCTTGAAAAATGATTAAAAGCTCTCCTCAGCGTGTTGTCAAATATTTTTTCTTCTCTCTTTTTTTTTTCTTGAAGGTCAAGTTTTTCATTATTGTGTTAAATGAATGAGAAAAAACAGATCAAGCATGAAACACAGTTACTATAAATGATAAGTAAATCTTGTTAACGAATTGCTTAATTTTATTGAAGATTACAAATTTTAAACCGAAAGCAAAGACAAGTTATGATGAAAAGTAATTGGATTTATTTAGATGAAACTTATGGAAAAAAAAATCGTCTTTAGAGAAAAAAAGGAACTGATTTTGATTTTGATTATTTGTCTGTATAGAAATGAGTAACTCATCAAAAAGAAATGAAATAATGCAAAAATTTTGAATTTTATAAGAAATTTTTAAGTTTAAAAATTGTTTTTTGAAATTTACTCGTATTGTACATCTTATTATTATTGTTGTATTACTTACTTATTTACTTATTATTTACAAATTTGTTTTGAGGTAATCTGCTTACTTACAGAATATTTATTTTATTCTATTTATTTAAGAACTGTAGAAAATAGGAAAACGTTTCGTAGAGATGTATTTGTGCTTAGTTTTATTTGTCTCAATACAGAAATGTGATTAGCTACTAAATTAACAGATGCATTGTGCCAATGATTCAAGATAACTTCAATTGATGGTGTAAGGTTTTGAGATGGCTGACAAACGTTTGAAACAGCGTTGTTGATTGCAATATTTGAAAATGCTAATAACCAAACGACGAATGAGAAAAAAGCTTATAATTTTCGTCAACGTCAATCAGTAGTGCTAATATAAATTAATGGTTAATTTTAGCCAGTAAATTCACCGCCCCTTAATTTTTAATGTGTGTGTAAGTTATGCACATGACTATTACCCAAATAGCTAGATTGATTTTAATTACAGCATAGAATATAGCATAAAAGTAATCGTTATTTGTCATTTCGTCAACTGGAGTTGACCGCAATTTCTTGTCAACGTAGTTAAATTAACAGATATGTTAATATTTGCAAAAAGCCTAATCCTGATTGTTTTCAAATGCATTTCGGAAACTACAAGTTTGACAGCCTATGGTATCTATAGTATTAAGCTCAAATCAAAAATAAGAGTGCAAGTTGGTGAAATATCAAACCGAAAATAAGTTGTTGGTTATTACAAAACCATGATGGCAGAGATTAGTGGATATTTTGTTGACTTGTTTGAGAGGACCTTTTAATAGTGACTGCCATTACTAGTGAATTTAACATTATAATGGAATTAAAAAGTCCAACCCCCATAGTACATTACATGTTTTTATTTATCGTATTACAAAAAAAAGCCATCATATCAGTTGTGCGTCTGTAAAGAATATATCGACATAAACACATGCTGTTAGAATGGGATCATAGACATAGGAGAGGAGAAGGCCATTTGGGCAGATGAATTCTGGTAGCATATCGTCATGTCAACTAGCTAGCTCCTGTGCATAATTTTCAGACGAAAATATGCCTTCGAGTAAAAAAGTTTGATTTGAAAGAATAACAATCAATTAAATTATATGAATTAAACTAATTTTTTACTGCCTTGAACTTACATATATGAGTGGAGTTAATATCTAATTGAAGGCATATCTTGATTCTTAAAAAAGCTCTCATGAGCTGTAAAAGACAATCCACGTGAAGTGCATTATGGCAATGCAAAAATCGTTAATTGAATTAGTTCGTTATTGACACAGAAAAAATCATGTTTGAATAAATTATTTTGTGTCAACAGTGAATCGGCTGCATTACAGATTATTACAGATGAAAGACAGCTCTTCGACACTATTATATACAAGAAAGGTGGAGTGCTTCTTCCTATCACGTAACATGCAACGCAATTTCTAGACAGTATATTTGAAATATTGGATTACATTTCCGGCGATCTCCAGACTTGACATTTGAATTCTAGTTAGAGGGGGTACTGAATCTCGGATGTATGTTTTTTCAGTACATATCCCTTGACTATGTTGAAAGATGTCAAAACTGTGTAATCCCTTGCTATCGATCCTGGCAGACAGTTAGCAAAATATGGATGGTTTTCTCACCTGAGTGCAAAATGTTCTTTTTGTGACATTAAAAATGTGTTAAATATTAAAAAATATTTTAGAAAACTTGTTAAATTTAAATTTCGTAATGGAATAGATAAAATATAATACACTATTTAATTATTGAAGCAATATGAAATAATTATAATCAACCGAAAAATAGTGTATAATATTTAAGGTTATTTTTTAAATATATACATCCTTTAGGGCAGGGCCTGAATGGCCCGGTGGGCGCTCTGGCGCTCGGTACTACAGGTTTCGGGTTCGAGTCCCGGCGGTGCCATGGTTGTTTGTAGTGGTTCGGAATCCACTTTAAAAAAGTAGGTCCCGGTCCTAATAGGATCGTAGAGCGTTGCGGGGGCGTTGTTACTCGCGTCCATGGCTTATCTTCAAGTTACACGCGCCCCCTGGGTAATGCAAAGTGAGTACGTCTCTGCAGCACTTGCCTTAAGGCATCCAAAGACCAAGCTGTCTGTGTTTGCCGGCTGCATTAGTAAAAAAAAAAAAAAAAAACATCATTTAGGGCTATGATTAGAATCATTTCTTTGCATTACTCAAATAAGAAAGCTTGTCCATTATATAAGTAATTATTAATGGATAAATATTATATGGCATTATCAGAATTATTTTTTTGAATTATGGTTAAATAACTTATGAAACATATTTTCAAATATGAAGTCTGAAGATATGATAGGAAGTGAAATATAAATTTTCTTCCTGAGATATAGTTCTAAAAACAAAAGTAACATTTCAAAATGCAATATACAAAGAAATTTATAACATAACTTTTTTTAAGATATGGATATGCATTAATATTTTTCAAAACTATTTCGATACCACCAAAGGGAAGACATGAATGAGTGCTTTGAAATCATCATATATTTCTTGTGAAGTGGCTGTGTTTGTGACAGATATTGATGGGAAAGGAAAAGACTGGACGGAATAGAAAATTATTTAGCAAAGTAGAATGGCGGTTTCGTGGCAAAAAGAAGAATGATTTATTATTTTGCGCGGTTTTTTACTTTGTGATAGCGTAATAAAAGATTTATTTTGCTGTGCATTACTCTGTATTTTTAAAATTTTATTGTCAAACTCATTTTTAAGGGAGTCACTCAAAGGAATTTTTTTGACTTATTTTTAAAACTTAATTGAGACTAAAAAAACCGAATTGTACAATAAATGAAACTTTTCAAATTCAAAACTTTTAATCAAAATATTGAATTTTCAAAGAATTAATTAAAATTATAAGAATACAGAAATAATTACATCAATTAAAAATTGATTTTTAATTAAATTTTATAAATAAAAATAAGTTTAATTTCTTAAAAAGTTATGCATATTACTTGTTAAAAATTAAAACTAAAGGCATAACAGTAATTTTAAAGTTTTTTTTCCCCTTTCTTTCTAATGCAGCTGGCAAACACTTAGACAGCTTGGTCTTAGATGCCTTAACGCAAGCGCTGCACAAGTTACTTACTTTGCATGACCCAGGGGCGCGTGTAGCTTGATAGTAAGCCACGGACGCGGAGTAACAATGCCCCCGCAACGCTCTACGATCTTATTAGGACCAGGACCTACGGTTTAAAGTTGATTCCGAACCACTACAAACACCCATGGCACCACCACGGGATTTCGAACCCGATACCTGTGGTACCGAGCGCTAGCCACTCGGCCATCAGGCCCCATTTTATGAAAAAAGTTAATTGTTGTTGTTGTTTCTAATCCCACTTGGCTGGCCAAGCCCACGAGCCCATACGTACTCATGATTGAAGGGGAAGGAAGCAGCTTCTGTTGTGATGGAGCAATCGTAGGTAGAAGTCTGACTTTGGCTCCGTGACGCTCTTACAGTCATAGGAGACAGGGACCTACGGCTTAAAGTGGATTCCGAACCACTACAAACATCCATGGCACCGCCGGGAAAAAGTTAATGATTAAGAAATAATTTTTTCATTTTTTATAAAAAACTAAATTATAAAAAAAAAAAGTTTAAAGAGTATTTTAGGAATGGAGTATTTTATTTGAAAACATTATTTAAAACATGTTTTTCATAATGTATTTCATAAATGTGTTTGACATAAATTTAACTCTGATAAAACTTAAAATTCCAAGAGTAAAAGTGTTTGAAAATAACCTTTTTCAAGCAGCTAAAATAATTGTAAAGACACTAAGTAAATTGAATTACAAAGATTTTATCTTATTGCTGCCCGAATATTTAATTGATTAAACTTCCGCAAAAAATAAGTTTGAAAAAACTTCAAGCAATTTCATTTTAACATTAAAATAATAATTTTCTTCTATTTCACTTAATCAAATGTTGAGTAATTAATGTATAGAAATGATTTTTAAATTTTATATTTATAATTAAAAAAAAATTGCAAATGAAAAATAAATATTTATTCAATCTTCAGAACCAAACGTGTTTAAATTAGATTAAAACACTTCTATTTATTTAAAAATCATTTTAATATTGAAATCTGAAAATTAATTAATCTAGAAGTGACTCTTTACAAAAAACTTATTTACCAAAGAATAAAGTTACTCTCTGTAAAAATTTTATATTTTAAAGTAATATATTATTTGATAATATTTATTTCTTAATGAAATTATGCTTTTTGTTTTTCAAAGTGATCGATATGGAATATTCTTGTATGAAATATATTTATAATTTTTCATTTCAGGGAACAAATAAAGATTTATGTTTAGGTTTTTTATTTATCTGACAACGAGGATATTTTTTATAATTTGTTGCAATATTAACATTAAATGAAATTCAATATTCTAACTCAATATTCAATATAGGAATTAGTTTGAATCTAAATGAAGAAATCTTTATTTTTATCACCTGTGTTGATTTTCTACATATAAAATCTTTCTTTGTTTTATAGATTTTTGTAGAATTTTAAAAGAAAATAATTTACAAACAAGATTAGAGATTGACCTATATCCCAATACCTCTTCGAATATATAGGTGAACTGTATAGATTTAAATAATTATAACAGCGTTTTTTTTTTTCTGCTTGCATTTTCAGTACATTTACATTTGCATACAATGCATTTACATTTTAATTTTATACCATCCTTTACAAAGCATTTTGTATTAAAATATAACAGCCTTACATTCAAATGCAGGGTATCCTTATAGTATAATATTATTAACCAAGAATTTAATATAATTTGAATTAAGAATTTAATAGGAATTATAAACATTGATGCAAAATTCTCTAAAAAATAAATGAAAAAAGATTAGATTGAGACCGGACGCTTTTAGAATAAATTCATAAAAATTTTAATATAAAAGTGATTAAGACAAAGAAAATCTTATAACAAAATCAAATATTTTTTGGAAAAATAGTAATTTTCATTTTCATCTTCTGATAATCGTCTATAAAAAACTCATTTACCAATTTTAAACAAATATGGCCTATTATTAAATTTACAATAAGTCTACATTATGCCCTTTTTCTATTGGATTTACTCCTTATTGAAAAATTTGTCTCCTTTGAGAAAATATAATACAAATAGTTTCCTTTGAAAACTTATCGTTAATAATTTTGGATTATTCATGTCTGAATGAGGACAGAAATCATGGAAAAATATGTATTGATATTGTGGTACGTTTTCAGTTCTTATCGCTAATTTAACAGCAATCGGAATTGTTATAATTCATCTCTCGGAGCTGATAGACCTAGTTCCGAACATCATTGCAGCTAAAAAGTATTGCAGTGGCCGGTTGGATACTAACTGACATAATAACACGCAAGTGAAACATAAAGACAAGTTCCGGCGTTCACGAATTGTGTAATCACTATAGAAGGGTGACAGTTATTGGCTCTTTTGCGACAGCAGTGTAATTACACCTTCCTTATGGCGGTCAGGAAGTTCAATTGTGTCTATAAACCTTACCCGTTTACATAATATTGACTTCCAGTCGATAACGTCGTTTCATAAATATTGTATTGTATAAATATTGAATAAAGCTTCATTTGAATATTTTATACAATATAGTGAACTACAGCAGTACCTTTGAAAAGCTTTTCAATCATAGTAAAATAAGTAATTTTTAATCAACAATATCACTTCGAGATAATATATTTTTTTACACTTATGTTTAGAATTAATAAAAAAAAAAGCAGATAAATCAATGAAAGTAGTTTTTATAGCCACATTAGTTGAGATTTTTTTAATTTGCAGATATATTATTCTCATCATTATAAATTAAAAATTTTTTGATATCAATGCTAATATAGGTAGTTTAAAAAACAACATGTATTAATTAACAATTTTGACTAAAATATTTCAAATGCAGATCTTTCCCTTTGTGGTTGTTTGTAAAAAATCATAATGATTGAAGGCAAAGTGTACTCATAAGGTTGCAGTGCTCTACAAAGTAAAAAGTTGTCGTCAGTAAGTCAAGTTCTCCTTGGTGTCCTTAAATGGAGTAGTTGTATTTAGAAGTGTACATAAAACAAAAATATCTTATTGTATATTTCTTATGTTATAATATGCAATAATTTAAAGAATATTATTTTAAGATATAGTCAAATATATAAACTTTTTATATATTAGATAATCCTGTTTTTATGTTCTAATGCAGCTGGCCAACACTTAGACAGTTGTCGTTGATACCGCAAGGCAAACGTTACTCACTTAGCACTACCCAGGATGTGCGTGTAGCTTGAAGATAAGCTACAGACTCGGAGTAACAATATCACCGCAACGCTCTACTATCATGTTAGACCGAGACCTAAGATTTAAGGACCTAAGATTCCAGACCATTACAAACATCCATGGCAGCGCCGGGAGTCGAACCCGAAACCTGTGGTACCGAACGCCAGAGCGCTAGCCACTATACCATTCAGGCTCCATAATCCAGTTTTAATTTCCCAAATACATATAAGTTTAATATATTATTAAAAATTATTATACATTTACTATTGTTTCACGAAATACTTGTAAAATTTATCAATTCAGTATCTTAATTGCTTTTAATGAAAAAAATTAATGACTACTAAATAATTAGATAAAATATAAGTGCTAATAATTAAATTTCAAATGTCTCAAAGATTCAACAATGTCATATAAGACCCTATTTTTACTACATATTTTATTAGAATCCTTACTTTAGATAAAAATTATTTTATACATTCTTCCATCTCGTTTTCATTTCTTTTTCTCGATATTTAATTAATTGTTAAATCTCTGAAGACACATCAAAGAACTTAAGAGTGGACTAAAAAGGAAAACAGATTCAATCGATAATTCATTTTACAGAAGAAATAAAAACTTCTGAATCAGTGCTATGCATTTAATGCACCCTGTAGGGATGTTTTGAAAGAAACTGATTCCTGAGACAGAATGAAAGAAATTCAATTTTAACGCCTTGCCGCATTGGAATTCAACAAAAGTTTCCTTCTCTCAGAAACAAAAGCGGACACTTCAAAGTCATTTGGCGTGTCTCTAACGAAGAATTTTTGACAAGCAATTAGTGTTGTCGATTCTGGTTTTCGGAAGTTAATAATAGCTTAAGGATTCAAAATGTCTGTTGATGAGGAAAACAGTTGTAATATAGCTCAGGTTAAAAGAATGGGCTCTTCCCACTGTCTTTTGACTTTCTAAAAATCAGATCTTATTAAGAACAAAGCAAAGTAATGTGTAGAATAAAAGGGGTAATGTGATTATTTGATGATTGTATTATACCTTTCAAAATGGAGATTCTTGAGGAATTATTTCTGAAAATTGCTGCATGTTTTTGAATATTGTGTTTATAGAATAGTGTGTAATGCCAAATGCGTTTAAAAGGAATCCATGCAAGATAGAAAGAAATCTTTCAATACCTATTTTATTTGCTGTATCATGAAATATTTGATTAATTTAAATTAATTAATTTCTATGTTGGTATTTCTATAAATGGCATTTCTACAAATATATGGAATTTCTATAAATGGTATTTCTACGTATATATGGTATTTCCACATAGATATAGTATTTCTATAAATAGTATTTCTACAAATATATGGTATTTCTATAAATATATTAAATTACATTTTGATTCAGGATGATCTTTTAATAATTCTTCTTATAATTCTAATTCTTCTTAATTATTTTAGATAAATACTTTTTTAAATGCAGAATTCATTTTGTTATTCGTGGCTATAAGTGGTTTCAGAGCAAGAATATATTTTTATATATTCTATATTTTTGGAAATTATATTTCGTATGTAATTTTCCTAAATTTTAAGACATCCATATAAGCAAAGCGTCATTTGAAAGAAGAATAGACAACCGTTAAAACAGTCAAAAGCAAACGATCAAAAGCAAAATAATTCATTGATTTTCGAAATACAAAAAGTCAAATTTAATAATTTTTTAAACAAAGTTCTTCGATAAATTTCAATTAGTATTAACAGTAATTTAGTACAGTAAATAAATAAATAAATATATTTATATAAAAGGCATTTTAATGTTATATGATTGTAATGGGCTAAAATAATAAATTTAGCGACCCACAGTTTCAAACACAGATAATAAAAAAAATAATTTGATCAACATAAATTTTTGTATTTATTAAAATATTCGATGTATTATATTATTTTCTGATAAAATTGGCCTCCACGGAAAAAATGTGTATTATAACATTTACATTTTGCTCTCTATTTAATATAAATCACTCCGTGAACATTTGCGACTATGATCTAAGTACCTACTCCTCATTTGTTATACAAAATGGAGACTTTGGAGAATTATTTTCTTATAAATGTATTTCTTAAAAGTATTTGTCTTTTAAAAAAAATCTGAATGGTTTTGAGAGCATAATAATTTTAAAAGTGTTCTAGGTAATTCAAAAGAATATTATATTATAACTGTTCTATTTGTTGGTATCATAAATGTTAGAATCATAAATGATCAATTTGGTATGAATATATTAAACATAGACTAGAACCATACGAGAGTCACTTTGAAATTTATGAGATACAGCTAAATGGTATAAGTTTAACTTACCAAGTTTTAAGAGTGTTTCTGGGGAGAATTTCTGGAAGACACTTAGTGGTGTACCAGTTAGTTGAAGGCATTGTCCACCATCGTTAAGTAATTTTATGGATACTTCACAGATTCTGCCACGCTCCGTTTGTTGGTGTTCTGTTAAATTATTTGGGACCGAACGAGAAACAAATTTTTTTCATATGCAGTTCTTCATGAATAATTCTGTGTATATCTGCGAATCCAATGTTAAGTTTCTTCTGTATCATTTAGTAAGTGCAGCGATTATCATCGACTAACATTTTTCGTATGGCCGACATTTTCTGGAACTAAAGCTAATGAAGGTCTTCCTGTGTGTTCTTGATCCAGCAGAGAATTTAGATCTTTACGAAATTCTGTAAATCATCTAAATACAGTAGCACGAAATGGAGCGTCGTCTCCATATTCTAGTAGTAGACGTTGAAGGCATTTTCTTGATTTATCCCCACTTTAAAATCATAGAAAATTATAGCGCGATAATTCTCTCGCGTTTATTCCATTTCCCTTTCTTCCAAAATCTATTCTACGACAGTTGAATTGCAATTGTTGCCACAAATTATCGTCTGCTGTCATAAAAGAGTTCAAATTTACAAATTTAACGAATATTTTTCTTCCTGCGTTTGTCGTCTGCCACTGTCTCAAATATTTCAGAGTATTGGTGTAAATAAAATAATTACAGAATAAATTAATAAAACGTCCGAAACCAAAATAATTAGTTTGAATTTGAGAGCGATTTCCAATGGAATATTTATTATATTTTACTAGAATTGTTTTATAAATGAAATGTAATTATTGTTTTCAATTTTTTAAATGTTAATTATGAAACCACAAACATATAAATTTTTCCATGTAAGTAAACGAATTAAAAAATTAATATATCAATTAATAATGATTGATTCATCAATTCGAATACTAAACAATACAGATAATGCAAAATTTCAGAAATGGATAATAAAGATTAATACTCATCTTTAAATTTATTTTTTTTAACTTTAAAAATTTAAAAAGAAACTTAATTTAAAAATTTATTTTTTAAATATAAAATCTGAAACATGTGTTTCATTAATGCACGGAATAAGAAAACTTTCAAGCTCGAACTAATATAAAGCAAAAATTTGGGAGGTGCATTTTCTAGAATTAATGTATTTGAAACTATACATTTAGAAAGTTTATATATTAATGAAAATGAATCGAAACAAAAGTTTTAGCAATTTTTCTATGAGAACAAATATTGTCTTAACCATTTATTCAATATTTTATTACAAAAATAATAAAAAAATTTTTGTAAACCAAAAAACTCTTCAAGTTAACTATAAAACTTAATTTTGTATCAAAACATTATATTGAAGTAATATTTGTTAAAGGTGATCCGGGATATTACATATTCAATAAATATTTTTTTTATTTTACCATCATAATTGTAAAATATGTGTTCAATTTAAATTAGAAAGCAACAAAGCATTCATCTTTAACAAACCTGAATAAAACATAATTATTATAAGTAATTCGGATACAAAATAAAAAAAATAATTATTTTATTTTTAGTGTGTAGTAAATAAATTACAGTTTACAATAATGTGAACTAAAATCAAACATAAAATTAATGCTTGAATCAATATTTAAATTCAATGTAATAGTATCCAAAACAAATCTAGTTTTAAATTAATTTAGTTATATTTATTAATATTTCTAGGAATTTTTAAATCTATTTAGTTTATGAAACAGATAAAAAAGTACATGAAGATATATTCTGAAAATTTATTTAAAAGAGTCATTAATCTTTTCATTTTATAAGGCATTTGATTCATAGAAACATAAACATAGTAAATAAAAACAAATTATAATTTTAATAATTCGTCGATGTAAATAACAATGGGAATTAATCTAATTTGTTTAAAAAAGGGAATGCATTAGAAGAAAAAAATGCTCAATAATACTTTAAAAATATTCAAGATTACTTTAATAAAAAAAGTAACAGTAGAACCATAAGAAACTGGTATTCGTAAACGTCGTATAAGAACCGTTGATGCCTGACATTCACTCGCTTCTTCAGAGCTCAACATTCTTCTGTTTACGAATTTGCTTCGCTGTTGTTTGAAAAGGAAACGAGCAATTCTAAAAATAGCAGGTTGTACAATCTGTTGTTTCGAATTTCAATTCAAATTTACACGGAAATAAAACGTTACTTCTTTCGTTACAAAAAAAAAAAAGAATGCGACTTACGTGGAACAACTTCAAATGGACGGAAATCAAATTTCAGGAATGAAGCTCCAGCCAGTAATCAGGTTTTCCTATTCTTCTCCGGGTTTTAAACGACCACATACAACAATCTTTCTTTTTCCAGAAATCTTTCGGTACACCGAAATTGATGAATAAAAATAAGCAACCGGGATATATTTAAACCATTGCTTTCCAAAATATATTCAAAGCACGTTGTAGTAATTTCTGTTTATTTATGGCAGTTAAACATATATGTATAGGCAGCAGAATTGGTAATGGAAATAAAAGCATACGTCATTATAATAGAAAAGTAAAATGTTGGTCGTACACTATGTTGATTTGGAATAAAAAGCCTTTTTGGGAGGAAGCTAAGACGTTTAAGCGGTATATAATAACCCATAAAGTAAAATTTGGTCTTTATATAATATTCTGGCTACCATTATTTAGATATAGTTTTTTTTTTACAGTATAAATGTTTAAAGAATACAATGCATGCATTTTACAAGCACATTATTTTTTGAATGAACAATATTTTATTTTTCAACTATTATATAATGATGCATAAACTGGGATAAGGGTTTTCTCCACGTTATCTTATGTTTATTTTATAAACTATCATAATTATTATAAATAAAAGACGTGGATCCTAATATCAAGCATAATACGGTAGGATCCTTTCTTTTATATTTTTTCACAACAATATTTTTATTGCCTTTTGAATTTCTTCCAAAAATAAATTTCTTTTATGGTATTTTTGCCTTCGTGTTTTGGATATAATTAGATGATTATAATAATATTTTCATGATTGTATGAACTCTTCATTTTATAGAGCCTTCCTTTTCAATTTTATTTTTAATATCCCCAAAATCTAAAATTCTTTCAGAGAAAATTTTATAAATTACCGTGACGGAAAGTGAGTAAAAAATTGTCCATAAATCCTATGAAAAATTCCATCAGAAAATAGTATCCATATTGCATTTTAAAAACTATTTTTAAAAATGCAATACGAATACTCAAACAAGGGGAAATACTAAAAATGATTGAAGAGAGCATAAAAATAATTATATTATAATAATGGATATACAACAATATAATTAATAGTAATGGACGTATTAAATTTCCATTTCGTCCCAGTTCTATGGCTACCGATAAAATGTTTCCAATTATCAAAGCATTTGCTCAAGTTGTAGCATCATCAGCGCAGAAGTGTTCAGCAGATTGTTGTATGATGCTTAGCTCTGAGAACTGCTTATATAAAATTATTAAAAATTCATCAAAGCTGATATCCATCCTAGGATGCACAAATTAGGCATTCGAAATCTTAAAACTTGAATAACAATATCTACTAATACCAGTGCATTGTATCTCTCCAAATGACAATTTACTACAGTTTTCTTCCACAAAACTCATTCTAACTATTCCCAAGAGAAAAATCCACGTATTCTCATTAAGAATCTTCCCATCGATATCCTTGCTGATGAGATTTTAAAATTACTCCGGAACAAAATCCGGAAATTATGGTGACTAAAGAGAAACGGAATTAATTTAAAATTCGATTTCCTTGAAAGAAATTTGACCACGACAAACATGTAGTTATTTAAGTAGACTCTAGTGAGCTGATCTACAATCTAAAACAAAAGTTCTTGAAAGTAGATTGATGATTTTGCAGAGTGGAGGATTTTGCCATCATTAACAGTTCTTTAAATCTTTGGGTCACAGTTATCACGTAATGCAACAACAAAATTGTTCTGAAGGCCATCATAAACATTATCAACATTTAGAAACAATTGTATCCCCACCGTAAATAGGAAACGAGTTGAAGTTAAACATAAATATTATTCAAACAGTTGTCCAAGCCATGTTTTCATGGGAGAATGATAATATGACGAATAAATATGTGTAATTTGACTAAACATTTAAACCAAACGATTTTCATAGACTTTTCAATGGACGAATATAGAATCAATTCAAAAAATGATTTTAATATTTGAAGTAAATTTTAGAAAAGGTAAAGTTGCAGCTTCACTATTATATCCCTAATAATAATTTTTTTTTTTTTCCAAATATCTTTTTACTTCAAGAGCCATATATCGAAAACAATAAAATTGAAATCCTTTCTTCTTTGAATAGAAATCTCTAAAAACAAAATAAAAAATTACTGTCTTACTAATTTTCCATTATAATCCTCTACCTATTTTATATACTGTTAATTATATAACTACAAATAATCTCACCACAACAACAAACCTTTTTTTTGCTATTCATCTCCTGAAACCTTTTATTTCTGGAATTTATTCCAACTTCAACTTTGAGAGTGAAATAACACCTTTAAATCTGGCAATTAAATATGAAGCAAATTTTATACAAGCCATTAAAGGTTGTAAAATGCTTATAATACATGACTGATTTTAATCCAAGTGATTATGAGGAAAAACATATGGTTTTTGAGATACTCTCAGCAAATTTTGACATATATCTCAAAATCCATATTCATAACCACTTCACCATAATTCCACATTTAATATTTTTACAGATGCCACTAAGCTGGGAATTTGATATTTCAAATATGACAAATTAATTCACGAATGGAAGGTAAAATTTCCACAAACAATATCTTCCAAATTGAATTTCTTGGCATTAATGAAGTTGTAGCGTATTTAGAAATTTTAAATGCTCCAGATTTAGTTTCATAGAAATATCTGCTCCAGATTGCGACAGACACCTTATCCTTAATCCGAGAACCCCTCATCTGATAACTAGAGAAATGCAGCCAAACACCTTTAAACAATGACACCATTAATTTTGTATTAAACAAAAATCACATGAAAACTATTTTGGCAAGGAATACACAAGTAGCCTTGCTAAAGCAAACGAAAATAATAATAAATATTTGTTTATTTTAGGATTGACAACGAGAATATGGAAATACAGCAACTAAGGGTGAAAAATTTCGAAATCATAACTAAAGTCTCAAAAAAAAAACCTCTTTCTAGAAAACAAAATTATGTTTACAAGTCGGCAGAGTCCATTCCCAACATATCTCAAATGATTCAACCTCTCAGAAAATGATTTCTGTTCCTATGAAGAAACTGAAAAAACCATTCCTCTATGAAACTACTCGTTTTCTTAAAAAATTATGACATCTTAAATTTCCTCTCTCGGTTTTCTTTTACATTCAGTATCACAGAAATACAATTTACAACCTATGGACCAGACGAAAATCATCAATTTAATGAACTTTATAAAAGAAAAGGAACAATTAATCACTCCCAGAAACCATTACACTGAAATAGTAACTGATTTCTTTGCGTTCATTCTTTCACACCATCAAAAATGTTTCATTCTTCGTAGAATGAAAGGCGCTATAATATTTTGTATCCCTTGTGATAACTGTATTTTTACCAGGATTATTACTTTTATTTATTCCTTCTGTATTGTATAGTTTTCTATATATTCATACTTATATTAATTACATAGTGCTATAGCGTATTTTCTTTACAGCGTTATAATTTATTGTAATTCTGTAATTCGCGTGTTTAAAATGTTTTTATTATTTTCTTTTCACTTTCACCTTAACTGGTTACAGGGATGAGATATAATATTAACAGTATATAATAGTAGTCGAAATTAAAAAAAAAAATTAAACTAGTAATTTTAAAAAAATCTTTTAAAAAAAAGATTTTTAAAATTTCAACTTTTTTTTTTTAAATCAGAAATATTTTTCGTTGTATGAATTTCTTTTACACATACTCTGTAGTATGCGGTAATAAATGTATTAAATGAGTTTTGTAAAGTTACTTGGAATATTTGAGAATAGTAGAAGTTATCAGTTATTTAATATTACACCATCGCAGGAATTTTAAAATGTCTATGTAGCCGTGGTTCTTCCTACGCACTGCAACAGCGCCCCCTGTGGCATTCAAGAGAAATAGTCAGTAGACCTCGAAACTCTCACCCGAGAGGAAGTGCAGCACAACGGGCGCTGTTGAGGAGAAACGTTTAATTTGTAGTCTCATCCTGAGAAGAAATATATTCAACGTAACACTGCAGGTATGCTAATAATAGTCAGGGTACAGAAAATTATATTTCGCATCCAGCGCGTACCTGTGTAACTTTTATTTTCAGCTTATTCGTGGAATCCTTCTGCGATTGTATGATTATATGACTTTAAATGTGTTAAACATTGTCCACAGTTAATTGTACGTGTGTGCTGTTTGTGCGTGTGTCAATAAAGCTGTGAGTTCTCAAATCTGTGTCTGAAGTCTCATCCCAACCATAACCAGTTACAATCAGCTGCACATCTCACAACACTACATCGAATTTTTAAAGTTTATGAAAGTAATTCATTCATATCTGTAATTTTATTGATGAATTAAATTCAGAGTTTGTAATAAACACATAGCAATTATTAACATATTTTTTTACAAATTGGTAGGAAAGTGTTGATTAAGATTAATGTTAAAAAACTCATTTTAATTTATAAATATTTTTATTATCATTAAAATATGGAATATTGAAAATAAAGTTCTTATTATAGCAAATGTTAGAATCACTAAAAGTTAAGAAAAATTTTAACTACTAGGCAAATTGTTTATAATTTTTTTTATTTATAAATTGATTAAAATAATGAATGTAATTTAAATTTTTATGCTCATATAAAAAAATTTTTCTTATTCCTTAAAACTGTATTTTTTATATGATTTTACATATGATTGTTCAGAGAAGATTGTTACATAAAGCAAAATATTTTTTAAATTCAGTGATACTTTTTAAAAGCTATCATACTGTTTTTTAAAAGAGTACAAAGATTCTTATATTCCTACAGGTTTAGTTCTAACCATATTTTGACGAATTGCTAAAAAAAATATTGATACAATATGCATATGGGTTTGAAGCACTTTAGTCTAATCCTAGTGGAGAACTAGTGTATGTCCCGATAAAAGCTACTTTTGCACGTTCTAGAATATGCTTTGAAATCTAAAGTAGTCTGTGTTTGGGTGTTATATCTTATGTCTTTTTTAACTATAGCTAACGTTTTTAGATTGTAAATAGTGTTTTAGACTGTGTAGTTTCATTTTTTTAGTGTGAATATTGTATTTATATTAGTATGCATTTTACGCTCAAATAAAATACAATTGGGAGCTAAAGCATGTAAGAAATAAAAAAAAAAATTCTAGGATTTTAAAAAAAAATTCTCAAGCAATTTTTATTTCTAATACCAGAATTTTATGAGAATTTTTCTAGAAACGCCTGTGCTAAAGAAAAATGCTTTATATTATATGTGAGAATTCTTTTTTTTGTCGCAGGAGACTCACTCTATAACATTATTATAATGCCAACACTGCAGTTACACTATGTTTCAGTTATTTTTTTCCTTTTATATTTTACAATATTACTGTCGGTATAGAGTTTCTCTTTTCGCTAACAAAAAAAAAAAAAATTATAAAAAACAAAACAAGTTGGATTTGGTTTACAAATTTATTTTATCATGTGCAAATTTCTTTACCGAATTTAAAGGAATAATACAGACTAGGCTTATATTTCTTTCATAATAACACAAATTGTTAAAATCCCTGGAAAGATAAGGATAAATATTAGAATTGTCATGAAATAACTGACAGTTATTCGTTACAGACAGTTAGTTGTAATATAGTTATATTACAATATATTTATATTACAAGCACGTCAACAAGACTCAACAGCCGTATGATTAAAGCAATGTTCAACAACCATAGCAAAATCAGCAGAAGTCAGTATATTACGAAAACATCATCCAAAATCAATATCCCCAGGAATATGGTACTCACCCGGAAAAATTTCAATGCAATTACAGTTTTCCGTTAACAAAGTTATCCTCTACTGCATTAAATCAGTATTTATTTAATTACCTACTCGGATCAATCTGGATAACTACGTTTTCTTCCTTCCTTTGTGATTTTATTGACGGTAGTAGACCCATACTAGAACAGCATTATGCTCATACATGATAAAAAGTAAATAAATATTATCTTACAAGACGTTCTGTATTAATTGTTAACCTTTGCTCTGAAAATTTGTCTTCAATTAAGAGATACTCATTTCAGTCCCATCTTTAATTGATCAAAATAATTTTGATTAAATTCTTAAAAATATCTATCATGATCTAAAATGCAATTTTTAATGTTTCTAATTATAGGTTGCAAATTATTTGGTAAAAGACGCAAAAATTTTATAAAAAATTTGCAATCATGTTGATATATATGCCAAAATCTTCTTCATTGGTTCAACAACTCCGTGATAGGCCAAAGCCGCCTACCTAGTGGCAGATTTCGGGACAGGAAATGTTTTTTTTCTGGGTACGATTGTCAGCCCTAAACTCTACAGTCATATTGGACCGGGGCCTAGGGTTTAAGTGGGTTCCGTACCCCTGTAAACATCCCTGGCACTGTAGGGACTCGAATCCGAAGCCGTGTGGCACCGATAGCCAGAGAGCGCTAGGATAACTTCTATCATTCTATAAAATTCTAAGTAACTTTTATAAAACTTATTAAAACTTTATCCAATGCATTTATTACCGCATAGTAATTTTTGAAATGTATTTTTCTTTCTATATATATCATCAATATTTAAGTAGAACAGATAAATAAAAAGCTTATACATAATTGTATTAACATTTTGAAAAAGCAATGAATTGAAAAGTTTTTGAAATAAAATTTAACTATTAATATTTATATTCTTAAATTGGGTAAAAAATTTATAAAAAATAAGTAAATAAGTTTTTGGAATTTTTCTGTATTTTTTAAATTTAAAAGTCATTTAGTACGATTTAATAATAGTGATAATTATTTGAAGCACAATGCAAAATGACAAATAAATGGAAGAAAGGGGAAAATATAAATAATTTTGACCTGATTTATTATTTTCAAAAGAAGAATAGATCGAATCATTATTAAAAAGGAAGGTCATCAAGAATATTTCAAAGTATAAATCTTCATAAGTTATAATCATTTAACGATTTTCCAGTCAAAAAGTATACTTTCGACGTCAAGAATAACCAATCACAAATCAGGTGGCATTACATTTCAGTGGAGTGTATATAAAAGAATTCCACTTAATACCACTTAATACCCCAACACTCTTTAAAGCCAAATATACAAGAGTGTATAATGCACATTTAACGTTTAACTGTAGAAAGTACAAATTTAAATATAAAAAAAAAACATCTTGAAGAAAGAAACAAACAAAAAAAAAATATTATTTCCGATGAAGTCTGATGATTTATGATTTGTGTTAACATGCCAGACAATTCATTTAATTTAAAAAAACCAAATATAACATTTTCAAGTAGCATAACATTAAAATAAATGAACTATCACTTTGATCATCAAGTAACAGTGAAAATCATTTCAAATATTGAAATACAATATCTTTTGAAATGAGTAAGATTATTCCTTTGAACCCAAAATCTCATTACTTCCCAGAGTCTGATGGGAGTTTAGAATTATATTCTTCTTTACAATATTTCAAAATGAATATGCACTTTGATTTCAAAAACGATATTCTTATTTCAAAACTAAAAAATTTTAAATAATGTGCATTTATTAAAACAACAAAAAAAAAAACAAAAAGTTTCTTTTTTTTTCATCAATTTTTTCAAGTATTTCAATTTTTTAAGACCTTTGAAAATGGCATAATTAAATTACATCAGAATCTTTTATAATTTGAATTGAAATATGTCTTCTGTTATGTATATAAACTGAATGTAATTTTGCAAACAAATGTCAGTGATCAACTATAGAGCTGAAAATATATGCTCATCACATTAAAGAAGATTCAATGAACCGGATCTTTGATTTTGGTAGAATAGAAATGTTTCTGCTAAAAATTAACATTCTTCTATATAAGTTAAAGATTATTATTGTTCAACAATTGCAAATTATTTATGAATTTGTTTGCTTAACAACTTTATAAACATAAACATGTTTCATATACGACTCAGTTTTTATTTTAATTGTGACTCAAAGTTGACAAAATAAGTGGAAAACTCTACCTCTATATTATTTCCTACGTGCCCTTTTCATCTTCTTCATTGGCATAATAGCCCAGTAATGGGCTAAAGGCCTTCTGTCTGCTGGTAGATTGCGAGACAGGATACATTTTTTTACAGGGCACCCTATGCTCAGTAGTCATGTTAGACCGAGGCTTTAAAGGGGATTCCAAGCCCCTACAAACATTCATGGCACCTCTGGGACTTGAATCCAAAACCTATGGCACTGAGTGACAGAGTGCTAGTCACTTGGCCATTAAACCCCATGTTCCCTTTTAGTTCGTAAATATTATGGAAATTTATAAAAATTTAACTATTTGTATATTTGAAAGCAATTTTCGAGAAAAACAAATCTATAAATGATCTTTTGATTTTTTTTTTTACATTATTTAAACATTTATGAACATAAAATAGCAAGTGTTTTCCCTGTTTTAAAATAAAGAAATGTAGGAGTGATTTTTATTTATTATCGAAAGTATCAAATTTTTCACAATAGAGCACTGACAATACGTAAAAAAAAAAAAGTGTACTTCGTTCGAGTTTATATTATTTATCACAAGTAATTCTTAATAATGCATGAAAGACATTTAACTAATTAAAAATTTACTAAGATATATTGACTTTTAAATTACACATTGGAACATTCTTTTTG
>BPLR01007411.1:0-73911 GCA_021605095.1 Caerostris extrusa
CAAAGCAAACAGACCGATATGATATACAATTATTAAACCTGTTGCTTTTATTTGGATACAACTTTTCACGAATGACATGCAGCAGTAGCTTCCCAGACCGGGCATCCTATTTATTAGGTTCATTTTTATCCTGAGGTACACAAACCACAAATGATTTCTACTTAATTGAGAAATAAACTAAGCGAGACCTAATTGCAAAGTAAACTACGCTTTCAATATATTAAACATCATTATTTTCCAGCACTGGCTTCCGTCGCTGTGACTGTAACTGTAGCCGTGTTTGCATAACCGGAAGGCATGTAGAAGGATTGTAATAATTTTCATGGTCTGTAATTGGTTTCGCTAGATTTGAAGCACTCATTGGATAATTTGAGGGGGTAGGGGGTTCTAAATTTATCGACCTTTAAAGGATGGATCGTTTTTCTCTAAGATTGTCCTGCGCTTAAATGAGAAGTTATATGTCTTTGAGTTTAGGGAATAATTCCTGATTAAGTGTTTGCTATGTCGTATGATAACGAAATCAACACCAAATAATAACTATCTTAATACTAAAATAGAAAGTACTTAATACCTTGCTGATGTATATGGCTAATAAGTAAAATGAAGATGATTTCGCGTCTTTAGGCACAATGGATAAAAATAATCGATGTGGTATTTTCGTATAGAACTGAGTAATTATCTTATTCAGATTTCCATGTCTATGTTAGAAAGTTTCTTAGTTTTCTACATTAAATTTAAAAGTTTGAAGGTTCTGTTGAATATTTTAATGCTAAAATTATAATGCATGAACCTATCTAGTTAATGAAAGTTATAGGTAATAAATTGTAAATTCAGTTTCAGTAGGTGATGAAATATTAAATTATTGTTCAAAAATTTGAAAACCTGAATTCTCCATACTTTTGACATTTTATGCGATTTTATGAAATTTATTCAAAAATTTGAGGTATCATTCACATTTTAAGACATTTATTGTGATCATACAAAGTATGTACAAAATTTTATTTACTCTCTAAAGTCTGTTTTTCGGTTTCATATTACAAAGCAAAAATCCTTTTTGTTGTTGTATTCCTAAAGAGTACAAGAAAATGAAATATCAGGTCCCGAATAATATTGGCCATGTTGATTGCCAGGTCTGAGTATACAAGCTCCTGAAATATTCATTTGAAATTTCAGAAATACTGGATTAAATGTAATCAAAGTTTAAAATGGTACAAATCTTGGATAAACAGACTACTGGAAGTTCATGTTCATTTTACTTGAAAAAAAAAAACGTAATTAGTGGTTTTTAATTTTGTATTTTGTTGAAAGATAATTTTAGATTTTGTAGAAAGATAATTTGAACTTTGTAGAAAATTAATTTTAGTGAGAAGATAATTTTATATTTTATAATTTTTAGATTTTGTGAAAGATAATTTTTAGATTTTTAGAAAATTTTAGATTTTGCAGAAAGATAAAATATAATTTTAGATTTTTGTAGAAATATGTTGTTGTTGTTGTCATATACATGGAAGGGAATCAAATACCGTGGTGCTCCCGAGTAATATTGGCTATGTTGATTGCCAGCTCGAGTATAAATTTTCTTAAGAGGGATGGTCCTGACAATGCATGGTGTATTCAACTGGGCAGTCAAAGACATGTTGATGAGGAGTAATCTCTATATCAGAGTAGTTACTCACAATTTTTTTTTTTTAACGCTTAACTTGATGCTCGTTCATAACCTTGTCGAGTGAGTAGCTGCAGAATTTATAATTTGACATTTAATTTGGATCTTGATGATGTCGTGTCCATAACAATGTCTTTTTAGTAAATATTTGTATGGTAAAATTCCAGTATAGTTAGCTATATTCATGTTTCCCTTGGAAGGGGAGCTGTGTGTGGTCCCCGCACCTGACAGATGGTCACAGCTGGGGATGGAGGGGATATATGTGGAAAGTATTTTATTGGATCTTAGAGGCCAGATGGTCAAGAAATCAGTTGATCAAGACGGGGACTTGATTTATAGGGGAAGTTTAGACTCTAATATTTAGCCCCTCCCCCTCAGAATGAACTATAAAATGAGGTGATGGACATCGCACGTGAAGAGGAAGAAGAATAGAGACGAGGAACGGGAGCGCTCCGTAGCTTGAAAAAAGGGACGTGACTGATAAAATGGCTGAGAAGGTTTGGCCACATGTCCGGCGTGAAAGAGATATTAAACTGGGAGTTTGACGGCGATTCTGGTGACTGGCTGCTCTGTGCTTCTATGATTTCACTGGTGAAATAGCGTGACAAAGAATACAATCCAAGCTACATTATATCGTCAAGTTTCCCTTGGTCTCCTGCTGACAAAGAGCCCCATGAGCGGTTGGGTAGCACCCTTGCTGCCAGACTTTGATCCGGTGCGTATAGAGCATTATTATCACTAAAAACATTAAAGTTAACAAAAAAGAAAAAGCCCTTCTTCCCCCTGTCGTGGCCAATTATGAAACTGTAAAAGGTCAATCACCTTCTTATTATAAGCATTAATTTAGAATTGCAAGCAACTGTATAAGTTATATTTTATTAAAGGCATTGTTTGAATTATACTTTTTTATTGATTAAATTAATTAAATGACTTTATTTTTAATGTAAATATCAATAAATACATTTATGTTAATATTTTAAATTATGAAATTTTCGTCTGTGTGTTATTTCATCTGTGTTTCCTTTTCAACACATAAGTCTCTGAAGGCATGCAAATTAGTTGATTTAAATGTGGTATGGGTTGTGCGGAATTTCATAATGGTTATCGTGTGTTAAGTAAACTTGGTGTAGCTAGTTGTTTATAGGATCGGGTATTGTTAATGTGTGTATGTTTACAAAAGTAAATGACAACAACACAATAAGTTTAGATTTTTCAAGACATTTGCAAGGGAATACAAGGGAATACAAATTTTTTTTTGTGTGTGTTAATATACAAAAGAATATGGAAGTATGACAAAACTAAGTGGTAATTGATCAATTTTATAAAAAAAAAGAATTAAAATTTCAGAATACATTTAAGGCTCACTAATGAACCAGATATTTGGAACTTACATTTATTTAATGTAATTTAGTATAAAATAAATTATATTCTTGTCCATTATTCTGCTAATATCACTGTGAAATTTTACAATATACAGAGTTAAAGAAAAGCTCTCTAATATTTCATGAGACAGCTAAATATTATGACTAATTCATAAAGATTAATACTACATTTTAAAAGCACTATTTTTTTAGATTATCTACTATTTAACACTATCAAAGGAACTTGTGGTTTGATTTAAAAAGATCAAATATTATTTCATTATAATGCAGTTACATTGATACTGATAATTCCCTACTCCTTTAATTCGAAGAACTATAAACTTCATAAATTACATTATTACATGTTTCATAGGACAGATAAATTCTAAGAAACATTTAATAATTAACGAATTATTATCAAGGAATATTTATGTCAATTAAGTTTCCCAAAATTATCTAAAAATATTGTTGCTTAGATTTTACATTATTCGTATCTATTCTTTGTACACTGTTTCCGCTGTAGCAAAATTATTGTGTATTTAACTACACAAGAGCATTTTAAATAATTTTGAGTAACAAATAATTTTTCAACCTTATAATTCCTTGAATAAGCCTTATTTTTAGAATTTTAGAATTACTTTTAATGCTAAATAATGGGGATCGGTGTATATACAGATCCATCTGATCTCCCCAAAACAAAAATCTTAATTTAACGTTCTGTTAACTTGGCGCTAGCGATAAATCGCCAAATATTGATAAATAAAGAGCACGTTTTTAATTTTTAGTTCAGATTTTTTAAGTTTAAGAAAAAAAAAAAAATTATTTTAAATGAAATGAGTTATGTGTTTTATGAACATAAGTTGTTTTATTTTTCAAATTGTTTTAATTGTTGGCTTGGTGCATCGTTGCCAAAACGAAAAGTCTGATTTTGGTTAAATGTGTAATCGATTAAATAAAAAGTACCAGACATAAACCAGAAATAATAGTAAATTACCTTAAGCAATTTATAATTAATGAAGGATAATTTTTTTTTCCATTTCGGCTTATATACGGGTTCAGATCTTTGAGTAAATTTTTTGAATGGAAAATGCCTCCTCAGCTTATACAAGGATCGGTTTATATTCGGGAATATACAGATCAATTCTTGTATAATATGGCAAGAGATAGATCGCCAAATATCAATAAATCTTCAGATTTTTTTAAGTTTAAGAAAAAAATTATTTTAAATGAAATGAGTTATGTGTTTTTATGAACATAAGTTGTTTTATTTTCAAATTGTTTTTAATTGTTGGCTTGTGCATCGTTGCCAAAACGAAAATCTGATTTTGGTTAAATGTGTAATCGATTAAATAAAAAGTACCAGACATAAACCAGAAATAATAGTAAATTACCTTAAGCAATTTATAATTAATGAAGGATAATTTTTTTTTCCATTTCGGCTTATATACGGGTTCAGATCTTTGAGTAAATTTTTTGAATGGAAAAATGCCTCCTCAGCTTATACAAGGATCGGTTTATATTCGGGAATATACAGATCAATTCTTGTATAATATATGGCAAGAGATAGATCGCCAAATATCAATAAATCTAGCACGTTTTTAGTTCTTTAGATTCAGATTCTAATAAAGATTTCAGATTTCTTAAGATGGGAGAAAAATATTTTAAGTGAAATGAGTTATTATTTTTATGAAAATAAGTTGTTTTATGTTTAAAAGTCTTTTTTACTGCTTGTTTGTTGCGTCATTCCGAAACAAAAAGACTCTGTTGTTGGTTAAATTTGTGCTCGATTAATGGAAAAGTATCAAAATAAACCAGATAACCAGAAACTTAAATCGGATTTCTTCACGTTGATATTCTTTTAAGTGATTCATTGGTCTATTTCAGCTGTTTACCTCCACTATTATAGAAAAAAAAAGAACTGCCAGAAGCTGCAGACCACTTTGCCGTCACAAGAACGATGCCCAGTGTGGACCAACGAGGAGGTGGGTCTACGTTGCTACGTTCAAGAGTCTTTTCGAACTTGTTCTCCTTCTAAGCTTCAGCTGGGAAATATCGAACATCTTTTGATGGAGAAGTGGAGGCTATCCGAATTGCCTTGAAGTATTTACTAATTTTCAGGATAGATTCAATAGAGTAGTTATTTTGTCTGATTCACAAGCCGCAATTCAGGCTATTAGTTCCACCAAGCCACCTTCATCAGAGGAAATCTCCCAGTGTCAAAATCGTTTGCGGGAACTGACTTTAAAAATGAAACGGGTGGTACTTCAGTGGATACCTGGCCACTGTGGCATTTTTTGGGAACGAACAAGCAGATTGTCTAGCAAAAAAAAGGCTCAAAACTACTTCAAACGAGATCCTCGCCACTGTCCCTCCATTCCATAAAACTTTATATCAAACAAATACTGACTAAAAACCACAAGCTACAAATTCATGATGAGATCAAGTCAAAGCGTTGGAGAGCTGAAGATCTTTTAGCAATACCCAGCAATCCGCGACGACATGCTGTCGCCCAGTTCCGACTTCTGACTGGCCATGATTGTCTAGAAGAACATCTCCATCGCATTAAAATATTTTCGAATCCTGGCTGCCCCTATGTGGTTCAAGTGACCCAATGAACAGAGACCACCTCCAACGAATATGCGGTACTTGACGGCGACTCGGAGACAGCGCTTTACTGGCGTGCGAGAGAACTCTTAAGACAATGACTTCTGTCATCTTTGCATTTTCTGGACGTTTATTCTTTTGTATTTTTTTCCCTTGTTATTTTTGTTATTATTACTATTTTTATTCTTCTTGTACTTCCCTTGCCATTGGAAATAAATAATAAAAAAAAACTCCCTATTATTATTAACTTATGACTAACTTGGTAGAAAATATGCCTGAGTGTCTTATCTAAATGCCTGATTAAAGTTTCCGAATTTACTTTCTTTATATATATATATATATATATATATATATATATATATATATATATATATATAAATGCTGTAAATAAAAATTAATGTGTTTCCATGAACCTGAAATTGGCGCTCTTCCTGAAGCCCGTATAGGTCTAGTTTGTATAGGCAGAGAAGCTACAATGGCAACGAAAATTAACTATGTATTTTTGATTATTCAATATGATATTTTTTCATATGCTTATCAAGTGCCATCACATTATATATGATATATTTTTAAATCTGTATTTAATTTAATCTAAATTGTAATAAACAAGATATGTCAGAAAAAAATATTTCAAATAACTTAATTAAAAAAAATGTTTTATAATATGTTTTCTCATAAATTGATAAATTTGTAATAAGTCGATTTTTTTTTTTTCTTCGTAACATGGAATTTAATTTGATATACAAAATAAAATTGTAGAATAAAACAGAAGATGCTGAGTTTCTGTAAAATATATAATTTAAGAGAAATAAATCATACAAAAAAAATAAGCAGTTAAAGGAAAAACAATTAAGCTATCTGAAAAAACTTGAAAAACATAAACAATTTACTGCAGTCTCACATAATTCAATTGAAACAGAAACGACTTTCTTGAATAATACAATTGTATAGAAAATCTTATCATTAAATTTTCAAAGGCACGTAAGACATTCATCATTGAGACATCGTCGTCTCTGTCTTCGTACCAAGCAATCGGAATAAATTTAAATATTTCACTACCCTTTCCAATCCGATAGGTCATTCTCTCATCTAGGCTCTATTTATACTTTATTAATCTCATCTCCTAGACGATGTTCAAAGACGACGTCATGCAAAGCAAACGAACCGATATGATATACAAATTATTAAACCTGTTGCTCTTGGATACCACTTTTCTGAATGACGTAAGCATGGCTTACGAACCGGGCATCCTATTTATTAGGTTCATTTTATCCTGGAGGTACACAAACCGACAAATAATTTCTGCTTAATTGAGAAATAAGCCTAAGCGAGACCTAATTGCAAGTAAATTCCGCTTTCAATATATTAAACATCATTATTTTCCAGCACTGGGTTCCGCCGATGTGACCGTAACTGTAGCCGTGTTTGCATAACCGGAAGGCATGGAGCCAAGATGTAGAAGGATTGTAATAATTTTCGTGGTCTGTAATTGGCTTCGCTAGACTTTGAAAGCACTCATTGGATAATTTGAGTGGGGTAGGGGAGGTTCTAAATTGCTAGACCTTTTAAAGGATGGATCGTTTTTCTTTAAGATTGTCCTGCCTAAGATTAAATGAGATGTTGCATGTCTTTCAATTTAGGGAATAATTCCTGGTTTAGTGTTTGCCGTATTGTATGATAACGAAATCAACACTAAATAATAATCATCTTACTAATACTAAAATAGAATGTGGTTAATACCTTGCTGACGTAATATGTTAATAAGTAAAATAAAAATGATTATCGCTTTAGGCACAATGGATAAAAATATTCGATGTGATATTTCCGTATTGAACTGAAGTCATTATCTTATTCATATTTCCATGTTTATTTTATTAAATCTCTTAGTTTTCTACACTAAATTTAAAAGGTTGAAGGCATTGTTGAATATTTTTAATAATAAAATTATAATGCATGAAATTATCTAACTTAATGAAAAGTTATAGGTAATAAATTGCATATTCAGTTAAGAAAATAAGTTTCTGGTAAGTGATTAAATATTAATTAATTATTCAAAAATTTGAAAAACATGAATTCCCCATACTTTTGTCTTTTTAATGCGATTTCATAAAATTTATTCAGAAATCAACAATATCATTCACATTTTATTACCCACAAAATGTATTGTGATCATATTTAAATACTTACAAAAATTCATTTACTATTTAAAGTCTTCTTTCGGTCCATATTTACAAAATACAAATCTTGTTGCTGTTATTCTTGAAGTCGTCGTTTCCCATGAAGAGTACAAGAAAATCAAATATTGCGGTCCTCCCGAATAGTATTATTTATGTTGATTGCCAGCTCGGAATATAAATAATCTTCTGACGGGGCTGCCTGATGTCCAAATGCTGAGCACTCTGGCGTTTGATGTCTCAAATTCGAATCTTGGCGGTGACATTGATGTTTATCAGTGGTTCGGAATCTTCGTTAAACTGTAAGTTTTAGTTTAATTAGCCTAAAGTGTGCACAGTATGACCATATAGCGACAAACCATATCTATAATTGCTGAATTAATTTTTAATTAGAAATTAACATTCATGTAATTCAGTATATACGAGGCGGTCATTTTTTTTTATTTAAAATTTCTGTGAAATCCAAAAATATTGGATTAAAAGTAATCAAATATTGAAATAGTATAAATCTTGGATGCACAGACCACTGTAGTTTTCTAATAACATATGATAATCAAATTAATGTATGATACCGATCATATGGTCATTTTACTTAAAAAACCTTATTAGTGGTTTTAATGGATAATTTTAGATTTTGTATAAAGATGTTGTTGTCATATACCCTGAAGGGAATCAAATATCGTGGTGCTCCCGATTACTGTTAATCATGTTGATTGTCAACTCGGACTATAAATCTTCTTACGATGGATGGTCTAGATAATGCATGGCGGGTGCAATTCTGGACCATCAAAGACATGATATGGAGTAAGCTCGACATCAGGGAAGTTGGCACAGTTCTGGTATTTTTTATACCATCAACAGAAATTTTCATAGTTTTGGGATGGCTCCATCCTTAATCTTGTGAGAGTAGTAGCTGTTTTTATGTCGACATTTCATTCTGTGATTTGATATTTAGTTTTGAACTTAGAAGGAATTGCAAGTTTAGATTTTGCCAAAACATTTGCGTCTTCAAGGGAATACAAACCATTTTTTTTTATTGTGGTAATAAGCAATAAACTGAGAAGTATTGCAAAATTAATTTTTAATTGAACTAAACAAACGATTTACATTTTTAGAATACATTTAATTTGTTAGAATTCTCCAGTTAGACATACTAAAACTTACTTTTGTTTAACATAATGTAGTGTACAATAAATTATATTCTTATTTATTATTCAAAGAATATCAATATGAATTTTTATGACATGAAAAGTTAAAAAATTAAGAGAGTCACTCTAATATTTCAATAGACAAATATTATGACTAATTCAAAAACGACCTACACTACAGTTTTCAAACAATATTTTTTTCATACTAACTGTTATTCAAAATTATCAGAGGAATTTGTTGTTAAATCACCAAAGGGCGAATATTATTTCATTATAATGCATTTACGTTGATACTGATAATTCCCTATTCATTTAATTCAAAGAATATGAACTTTATTAATTACATTTACAATAAACATTTAATAATTAACGAATTATTATCAGAGGAATATTTATTTCAATAAAGTTTTCAGAAATTCGATAATAATTGTTTAGATTTTATAGTCATAATTATCCCGTTTTATTATAATACTGCTTGATCATTCTATTCATATTTATTCCATTTGCAAGGTTTAAGCTGTAGCAAAATTGTGTATTTAACTGCGCAAGTGTAACTTTAAACAATTTAATAATTTTAAGTAAAAAATAATTTTCTCTACCTTTTAATTCCCTGAATGAGCCTAGAATTTTAGAAGAACTTTTAAAGCTAATTAATGAGAATCGGTTTATACAAGGATCCGTTGATTTCACAACAAAAAGTAGTTTTCCGCTAACTTGGAATAAGCGCCAAATCGCCAAACATCTTTAAATATAGCACTGTTTTAGTTCAGATTTCTTAAGTTTATGAAAAAATTAAATTTTAAATGAAATCATTTATTCTTTTTATGAAAATAAGTTGTTATATTTTTTTAATTGTTTTTATTGCTGATTTGTTTTGCGTTCTTGCCAAAACGAAAACTCTGATGGTAGTTAAGTTTGGGCTCGGTTAATGGAAAATACCAGACGTAAACCAGAAATAATAGTAGTTTGGTTTGGTTTGTCGCTCTACGATCATCTTGTGCACACGAAGGATAAACAGACCGGGACCTATAGTTTAAAGTGGATTCCAAAACACTACAAACATCCATGGCACATTCGCGACTTAAATCTGAAACCTGTGATATCGAGCGTTAGACACTCCGACCATCAGGCACTGAAATAATAGTAGAATATCGTAAATAATTTATAACTTAAGAAGAATATTTTTTCATTTCGGCTTATACAGGGGTTTAGAACTTTGGAAAAATAATAACGGATAAAATGCACTCTCACCTTATGTAAGGATCGGCTTATATTCGGGAATATTCTGTAGAAAAATTCTTGGCTAAGATCTGTTAACCAAACACTCTGTTTCCAATAAAAAGCTAATCTCACTTTGAAAACTTTTTTTAAATTGCTGATATTTTTCTGAGAGTAAATACTAGTTTACTATAATGTAGTTATTCAGAGCCCTTCTATGATATTCAACAGATCTTCTAATGAAACCTTTATTATATTAATTTGGTAAATGTGATATTCTTTGATTATTATGTTCTATTTCGGATCCGGTAATAGTTAATGTAGAATACTTAAATCTGTCTAATTAACCAAAGTGTGCACAAAATGACCATAGAGCGACAAACCAAACCTCAGATGTTCTCCTCCTTATTGACTATCTTGAAGCAAATCACCGTTGCTACTCACATAATGTGTTTATCACTGAGCGCATATCCAAATTTATCCTCTGAAGATTTAATAACCTCTACCGCTCATTTCGCATGAACAAATAAGGACTGCGTGGTTTGACTAATTAAAAAAAAAACGAATTTTGCAAAAGATATTTAACATCGCCCACGTATTGTGTGGTAAAAGGCAGGATTGATTCACATTGATATGCGCTTTTAAGTGATTGAGAGTCCTATTACTTCTGTTTACCTCCACTATTAATTAGTGTCTTGAAAAGACGAATTTGATAGAAAATATGCCAAAGTGTCTTATCTGAATGCCTGATAAATGTTTCCTAAGTTATATATAAATATATATATATAAATTGCAATAAACCAGGTATGTCACAAAAATAATTAGGTTCTATCTATTATTCGGTACTCGCAGATGTATTTCTAATGTATTGATTTTTTTTTCGTCATCACATACAATTTAGTTTCATATATAAAATAAAAATGTGGAATAAAACAGAAGATGCTAAGTTTCTATAGAATATACAATTTAAGAGAAATAAATCCAACAAAAAATAAACAGTTAAAGGAAAATTAAATATTTAGCTGTCTGAATAAACTTTAACAATTTATTGCATCTCCACATAATTCAATTGAAACAGAAACGACTTTCCTGAATAATACAATTCTACAGAAAATCTTATCATTAAATTTTCAAAGGCACGTAACAGATTCATCTTCGAGACATTGTCGTCTCTTCTGCATTCGAACCAAGCAATCGGAATAAATTTAAATATTTCACTACCCTTTCCAATCCGATAGGTCATTCTCTCATCTAGGCTCTATTTATACTTTAATAATCTCATATCATAGACGATGTTCAAAGACGACGTTATACAATACAAAGAACCGATATGATGTACAAATTATTAAACCCGTTGCTCTTGGATACCACTTTTCTGAATGACGTAAGCATGGCTTATGAACCGGGCATCCTATTTATTAGGTTCATTTTATCCTCAAGGTACACAATCCGACAAATGATTTCTACTTAATTGAGAAATAAGCCTAAGCCAAACTTAATTGCAAGTAAATTCGCGCTTTCAATATATTAAACGTCATTATTTTCCAGCACTGGCTTCCGCCGCTGTGACCGTAACTGTAGCCGTGTTTGCATAACCGGAAGGCATGGAGTCAAGATCTGGAAGGATTGTAATAATTTTCGTGGTCTGTAATTAGCTTCGCTAGATTTTGAAAGCACTCATTGGATAATTTGAGGAGGGTAGGGGGGTTCTAAATTGCTAGACCTTTTAAAGGATGGATCGTTTTTCCCCAAGATTGTCTTGCAGATTAAATGAGAAGTTGTATGTCTTTAAGTTTAGGGAATAATTCTGCGGTTTAGTGTTTGCCGTGTTGTATGATAACAAAATCAACACCAAATAATAATTATCTTACTCATACTAAAATAGAATATAGCTAATGCCACACAAAGCAATGCTGACGTAATATTTTAATAAGCAAAATAAAAATGATTATTGCCTTAGGCACAACGGATAAAAATAATCGATGTGATATTTTCGTATTGAACTAAAAAGTATTTACCTTATTCAGTTTTCCATATATATGTTAGGAAGTCTCTTAGTTTTCTACATTACATTTAAAAAGTTGAAGGTTTTGTTGAATATTTTTAACAACAAAATTATAATTCACGAAATTATCTAAATTAATGAAATGGTATAGGTAATAAATTGTACACTCAGTTAATAAAATCAGTTTCTGGTAGGTGATGAAATATTAATTTATTACTCCAAAAGTTTTCCAACTTTTCAGAAACCAGACTTCTCCATACTTTTGTCTTTTTTATGCTTTTTTTATGAAATTTATTCAGAAATTTGCATCATCATTTTAAGACACAATTTATTGTGATCATAGTTAAGTACGTACAAAAAAAATTTATTTACTATCTAAAGTCTCCGTTTGGTGAGTAGGGGTTGTTTTTCTGTCGACATTTAGTCCTATAATTTGGTATTTAGTTTTGATCTCGGAAGGAATCATAAGTTTCGATTTTGCCAAGGCATTTGCATCTGCAAGGGAATACATTTTTGCGATATTATACAATGAACTAAGAATATTGCAAAAGCTAAGTGGTAATTGAACATTTTAAGGAATTATACTTTATGAGTACATTTAAGGCTCTCAAATGAGGCATATACTTGAAACATTTATTTAATGTAACGTAGTATTAAAATAAATTATAATTTTGTTTATAATTCTGCTAATATCAATATGAAATCTAACAACATGCAGAGTTAAAAATTGAACTCTAACATTTCAATAGAGAGATAAATATTATGACTAATTTATAAAGACTAATACTACAGCTTAGAAACACTATTTTTTTCAGATTATCTATTTTTCAACACTATTTGTGGTTAAATTTCCATAGAAGCAAATATTATTTCATTACAATGCAGTTACATTGATACTGATAATTCCTATACATTTAATTCGAATAACTAGAAACTTCATCAATTATACAGTCTGAGTAAAAAACTTTAAGGCCAGTAGACATTTTGAGAAAATGGAAACATTTAAACTGAGGAATTAAAATACCATTTGATTAATAATTATTGAGCTTAAATAAAAGTAAAAAAGTAGAAAAAAATAATTTGCAAATATTTTATTATTAGAAAATATTACAGAACACACAGATGAATATTTGAGCCTGAGTAAAAACTTTAAGGCCAACATAGAAAATAACATATAAGAAAAAAATTACAAATTCTTAGAAGGTTGTGTAGGAGCCATTACTTCGAATTACTTCAAATATTCTTGTTTTCATGGATGAAATGAGTTTTTGACAAAGGGTGGGGTCGGTTTTATACCATTCATCTTCGATAGTAGATTTCAGCTCTGTTGTTGATGTAAAATGTCTCCCATTTGCATAAACTCATCTTGCTAAGTCAGCCCAAAGGTTCTCGATTGGATTGAGGTCAGGTGATCTAGCTGGCCATTTCACAGTTTCAATATTGTTGACTTGGAACCAATTTTTTGTGCTGTTACTCGTATGGATCGGTGCATTGTCTTGCTGATATTTCCAATTTTCTCCAGCAAGATATTCAGCATTTGGCAAAAGATGATTTGTTAGGACATTTTGGTATCCTTGTGAATTCATTCTACCTGAAACGAATGCAATTGAGCCCACACCATTGTAAGAAAAACAGCCCCAAGTCATGACAGACCCTCCACCTAATTGGCGCTTGGAGAATATTTCTTTTTCATTTCTTATATCATGCCAGTAGAAATTCCAGCCATCTGGTCCATCTAAATTCCATTTCTTTTCGTCAGAAAAATAATTTCTATTTATTGGTTGTCCCAGGTCATGACTTTCTGGCCAAAGTTCAAACGCTCTATTTTCTGTCTGCAGTAACTGAGGTTTAGTCAATTTTGCTGTATAAGTGTACCTTCCAGACCTTCTAATTGTGCTATAAATCGTTTTTGACAAACTTTTAAACCTGTCGTCGGAATCAGTTTCCTGGTTGAGTACTTTCCAGTAGATGCAAATTGGCAAACTCTTCTTTCATCACGGAAGGACAAAGCTTTAGGTCTTCCCCCAGTATTCTCTTTACATAATTGTCTTTCAATTTTAAAAAATTGTTGACTACAGTCTTTGATCTTCCTATCTTTATAGCAATAGCACAACTACACATTCTATTGAAGACAAAACTTCGATCTGTCCTCTTTCACGATCAGTTAACTTCTTACCCTTCGCCATCTTCAAATATCACCAATATTTCGAAGAAACGTATGACAAATATGAAAATTGCTGCGTTGTCACAAGCTAGTAGTTGCAATGGTAATTACATGATTATATTATATTTATTTTTTAAAAAATGACTGGTGGCCTTAAAGTTTTTACTCAGGCAGAAATACTAACTTTGTAAATAACCACATGTTTCTCATAATTATGTATTTACAAATTATGTTTATATCATTTATTTCTTATCAATGAACTTTAATAATTAATATTATTTGAATCCCTTTTATTTCATTTTACATTTTCTCAAAAAATTTTTGGCCTTAAAGTTTTTTACTCAGACTGTATTTACATGTTTCATAGAGCAGATAAATTTTAAGAAACATTTAATAATTTATGAATTATTATCAAAAGGAATATTTATTTGAACAAAGTTTTTCTGAAATTCTCTAAAAATATTGTTGTATAGATTTTTATAATCATAATTATCCGGTTCTTTTAAAGTACTGTTTTATCATTCTGTTCATGGGAACATTGTTTCTGCTGTAGCAAAAATAACTCTTGTGTATTTAACAAGAACCTTATAATTACCTGAATAAGCCGAGCCCAGTTTTAGATTGCTTAAATTTATGAAAAAAAAAACAAGTAATATAATAAAAAAATTAAATCATTTCCTACTTTTTTTTTCACTATATTACAGAAAAGTCCTTTATAAATAAAGTTGAAATTTTCCTCTTACATCTGGCGCCATCTATTATTAAATACATGCAACTGAAATATAAAAAAAAAAATAAATTAATTAAATTTAATTACTGAATTAATATTTCAAAAAAACACTATCAACATCAAGTGTCATCCTCTAAAATTCAAGAAAAATGTATTTGAACTTGAGTGGATGAATAAGAAGTATTTTATTTTTGAACAAGATATATATAGGGAGAGTGTGAACTAATAAAAGGAATTGAAATAATATTTTTAATGAAATTAGTTATTTGATTTATGAAAATATTTTTTTTTAAATTGTATTTATTGCTAGTTTGTTGCGTCGTTGCCAAATCGAAAACTCTGATAATGTTCGGTTAATATATGGGTTTTGAACTTTGAATAAATTTTTTGAAGGAAAAAGCGCGTTCTCAACTTTGACAAGGATAGCCTTACATTCGGAATACTATATGGTAAATAGATTTGTGGATAATACCTGTTATATAAACATTCTGTTTCCAATGAGACACTTAACTCACTATGAAAGATTTTTTTTTAAATTGCTTTTGATAATTTGCTGAGGGTAAATGCTAGTTTACTATAATGTAGTTCATTCAGAGCACTTTTTATGATATTTAACAGATATTCTAGTCAAACATTTCTTATCTTAATTTAGTAAATGGGATATTCTTTGGTTATTATGTGCTATTTGTGGTCCGATAAGGGTTTACGAAAATTACAAATTCAACGAAAATTAACTATGCATTTTTGATTATTTAATATAATATTTTTTTCATATGTATTTTTTCATATCAAATGCCCTCCCATTGTATATTATACTTTTAATCTATATTTAATTTAATCTAAATTGTAGTAAACAAGATAGGTCACAAAAATAATTATTTCAAATTACTTAAATTAAAAGAAGTTCTATATTGAGTTTTTGCATAAATTGCTCGTTGATGTATTGATTTTTTAAACTCCTCACATTGAATTTAATTTCATATATAAAATAAAAATGTGGAATTAAATAGAAGAAGCTCAGTTTCAATAGAATATACAATTTAAGAGAAATAAATCCTGCAAAAACCTAAACAGTTAAAGGAAATCAAAATTTATATCTCATTAAACTTTAGGAAAACATAAACAATTTACTGCAGCTTCACATAATTCAATTGAAACAGAAACGACTATCCTGAATAATACAATTGTATAGTAAATCTTATCATTAAATTTTCAAAGGCAAGTAATACATTCATCTTCGATACATTGTCGTCTCTATCTGCGTGCCAAGCAGTCGGAATAAATTTAAATATTTCACTACCCTTTCCAATCCGATAGGTCATTCTCTCATCTAGGCTCTATTTATACATTATTATTCTCATCTTGTAGACGATGTTCAAAGACGACGTCATACAAAGCAAACGAACCGATATGATATACAAATTATTAAAACCTGTTGCTCTTGGATACCACTTTTTCTGAATGACGTAAGCAAGGCTTACGAACCAGGCATCCTATTTATTAGGTTCATTTTATCCTGGAGGTACACAAACCGACAAATGATTTCTGCTTAAATGATAAATAAGCCTAAGCGAGACCTAATTGCGAGTAAATTCCGCTTTCAATATATTCAACATCATTATTTTCCAGCACCAGCTTCCGCCGGTGTGATCGTAACTGTAGCCGTGTTTGCATAACCGGAAGGCAGGGAGTCAAGATGTAGGAGGATTGTAATAATTTTCAGGGTCTGTAATTGGCTTCGCTAGATTTTGAAAGCACTCATCGGATAATTTGAGGAGGGGTAGGGGGAGGTTCTAAATTGCTAGACCTTTTAAAGGATGGATCGTTTTCTCTAAGATTGTCCTGCCTAAGATTAAATGAGAGGTTGTATGTCTTTTATGTTTATCTAATAATTATCGGTTTAGTGTTTTCCGTGTTGTATGATAACAAAATCAACACCAAATAATAATTATCTTACTAATACTAAAATAGAATGCAGTTAATACCTTACAAAGCCATGCTGACGTAATATGTTAAGAAGTAAAATAAAATGATTATCGCCTTAGGCACGATGGATAAAAATAATCGATGTGATATTTTCGTATTGAGTTGAAGTAATTACCTTATTCAGATTTCCATGTTTATATTAGAAAGTCTCTTAATTTTTACATTAAATTTAAAAAGGTTGAAGGTTTTGTTGAATATTTTAATAATAAAATTATAATACATGAAATTATCTAACTTAATGAAAATTTATAGATAATTGTAAAAACTTCAGTTTCGGTTAGATGATGTAATATTAATTAATTATTGAAAAACATGAATTTCCCATACTGATATTTTTTTTTTTTTGAGCGATTTCATGAAATTTATGCAAAAATCAGCAATAATTTACATTTACAATACATTTTAATACACAATTTATTGTGATCATATTTAAATACGCAGAAAAATTTATTTACTATCTAAAGTCCACTTTTAGTAAATATTTATAAAATACAAATACAATTTTGTTGTTGTCGACGTATCCCCTGAAGAATACAAGAAAACCCAATGACGTGGTGCCCCGAATAATATTGTTTATGTTGATTGCCAGCTCGAGTATAAATCCTTTTCCGATGGATGATCCAGAAAATGCATGGCTGCAGCAGCTGGACAATCAAAGATACGATGAAAAGTGATCTCGACCGCAGGGAAGTTACCACATTTTTGGTATTTTTCAACGCCATCAGCGGAAATTTTCATTTTTTTGTGATGCTTCATCCTTAATCTTGTGAGAGTAGCAGCTGTTCTTCTGTCGACATTTAGTTCTGTAATTTGGTATTTAGTTTTGATCTTGGAATTAATCATAAGTTTACATTTTTGCCAAGATATTTATTTGTATTTGCAAGGGAAGACAAACCATTTATTTGTGGTAATATACAATAAACATAGAATTATTGCAAAACTAAGTGATAATTGAACTAAACAAAGGAATTACACTTTCAGAATACATTGCAGCTCACTAATGAACCCTATATTGGAAACTTATATTTATTTAATGTTATTTAGAATAAAAATAAATTATATTCTTATTCACTATTCTGCAAATTTCAATGTGAAGTTGTACAACATACAGAGTTAAAAAAATTGCACTCTAATATTTCGATAAACAGATAGATATTGTGACTAATTTATAAAAAACCTAATACTACAGTTTAAAAAACATTATTGTTCAACGTTTTCAAAGGAATTTGGGGTTAAATTTCCATAGTACAAATATTTCATTATAATGTATTTACTTTGATACTGATAATTCTCAATGCATTTAATTCGAAGAACTATGAACTTCATCAAATACATTTACATGTTTTAGAACAGATAAATTTTATAATTAACGAAATCCTATCAAAGGAGTATTTATTTCAATAAAGTTTACAGAAATCCTCTAATAATAATTGCTTAAAATTTTATAGTCATAATTATCCCGGTTTATTATAATACTGTTCTATCATTCTATTCGTATTTATTCTATGCGCACTGATTTCCGCTGTTGTAAAATTGTGTGGGTTTACACAAGAGTAATTTTAAACAATTTAATAATTTAAATGACAAATAATTTTTTTTTTTTACTTATAATTCCTTGAATAAGCCGAGAATTCGAAGAACAACTTTTAAAGCTAATTAATGAGGTTCGGTGTATATACAAGGATCCTATGATCTCACAACAAAAAAGTTTAGTTTTCTGTTACCTGGAATAAGCGCTAAATCACCAAACATCTGATAAATATAGCAGTTTTTGTTCTTTAATTCAGATTTCATAAGTTTATGAAAAAATAAATTTTAAATGAAATGAATTATTTGTTTTATGAAAATAAGTTGTTATATTTTTTTAAATTGTTTTTATTGCTAGTTTGTTGCGTCTCTGCCCAAACGAAAATTCTGATATTGCAGTTAAATTTGTTCTCAGTTAAATGAAAAGTACCAGACGTAAACCAGAAAAAAAGTAATAGTAGAACAATTTAAGTAATTTATAATTCCGAAACACTACAAGTATATGTTTTCCTTTCGGCTTATATACGGGCTTCAAACTTTCAGTAAATTTTTTGAAGAACTTAAAAATTTATAACTTTCTAACAGTATTAAAGTAAAGTATTGGAATATTTTTTATGTTCTGCAATATACTGTAGAAAATTCTTGAATAATATATATTAAGAAAAAAACTCTGTTTCCAATAAAAATCTCACTTTGAATTTTTTTAAAAATTGCTGTTGATATTTTCTGTCAGTAAATACTAGTTTACTATAACATAGTTTATTCAGAACTTTTATGATGTTTGATATATCCTCTAGTGAAACATTTCTTATATTAATTTAGTAAATGAGATATTCTTTGATTATTATGTCCTATTCGTAGTCCAGTAATAGTTTATGTAGAAGACTTCAGATGGGACTAATTAGCCTAAAGTGTGCACAAAATGACCGTAGAGCGACAAACCAATCCTCAGATGGGCTCTTTTCATTAATTTATTACTTGAAGCAAATCACCGCTACAACTTACATAATGTGTTTATCGCTGAGCGCATATCCAAATTTATCCCCTGAATTTTAATAACAATCTACTTCTCATTTCGCATGAAACAATAAGTACAACATAGTTTAACATATTGACTACACATTTGCCAAAGATATTGAACATCGTCCACGTATTGTGTGGTAAGAAGGCAGGAATTTTTCACGTTGATATGCGTTTAAGAGATTGAGCGTTCTAATTATTTCTGCTGTTTACCTCCACTATTATTACTAACTTAAGACTAACTTGGTAGAAAATATGCCAAGGTGTCTTATCTGAATGCCTGATTTAATTTTCTTAATATATATATAATGTACAATATAATGCTTGTAAATAAAATGTTCCCATGAACCTGAAAGTGGCCCTTGCTTGAAGCCGTTATAAGTCTAGTTAGTATAGGCAGAGAAGCTACAATGACAACGAAAATTGATTATGTATTTTTGATTATTCAATATATTTTTCATATATATATATCAAGTGCCATCACAGTTAATATTATATTTTTTAATTGCATATTTAATTTAATCTAATTTGTAATAAGCAAGGTACGTCACAAAAATAATTATTTTAAATAGCTTAATTTAAAAAGGTTCCATATTGTATTTTTACATAAATTGCTATGATGTATTTTTTTTCATCATCACATTGAATTTAATTTCATATATAAAATAAAAATGTGGAATAAAAATAGAAGATACGCAGTTTCTATAGAATATACAATTAAAGAGAAATAAATCCAACAAAAAATAAACAGTTAAAGGAAAATCAAAATTTAAACTATCTGAATAAACTTGAAAAAATAGAAACAATTTACTGAAGCTCCACATAATTCAATTGAAACAGAAACGACTTTCCTGAATAATACAATTCTACAGAAAATCTTATCATTAAATTTTCAAAGGCACGTAACAGATTCATCTTCGAGACATTGTCGTGTCTATCTGCATACCAAGCAATCGGAATAAATTTAAATATTTCATTACCCTTTCCATTCCGATAGGTCATTCTCTCATCTAGGCTCTATTTGTACTTTATTAATCTCATCTCGTAGACGATGTTCAAATACGACGTCATACAAAGCAAACGAATCGATATGATATAAAATTATTAAACCTGTTGCTCTTGGATACCACTTTTCTGAATGACGTAAGCATGGCTTACGAATCGGGCATCCTATTTATTAGGTTCATTTTATCCTGGAGGTACACAAACCGACAAATGATTTCTACTTAATTGAGAAATAAGCCTAAGCGAGACCTAATTGCGAGTAAATTTCGCTTTCAATATATTAAACATCATTATTTTCCAGCACTGGCTTCCGCCGCTGTGACCGTAATGTAGCCGTGTTTGCATAACCGGAAGGCATGGAGTCAAATGTAGAAGGATTGTAATAATTTTCGTGGTCTGTAATTGGCTTCGCTAGATTTTGAAAGCACTTATTGGATAATTTGAGGAGGGTTAGGGGTTCTAAATTGCTAGACCCTTCAAAGGATAGGATCGTTTTTCTCTAAGATTGTCCTGTCTAAGATTAAATGAGAAGTTGTATGTCTTTGAGTTTAGGGAATAATTCCTGGTTTAGTGTTTGTCGTGTTGTATGATAAAAAAAATCAACACCAAATAATAATTATCTTATTAATACTAAAATAGAAGGTAGTTAATGCCTTACAAAGCCAATCTGACGTAATATGTTAAGAAGTAAAATAATGATTATCGCCTTAGGCACGGTGGATAAAAATAATCGATGCAATATTTTCGTATTGACCTGAAGTAATTGCCTTATTCAGATTTCCATGTTTATGTTAATAAGACTTTTAATTTTCTACATTAAATTTAAAAAGGTTGAAAGTTTTGTTGAATATTTTTAAGAATAAAATTATAATTCATGAAATTATCTAACTTAATGAAAAGTTATAGATAATAAAATCAGTTAATAAAATCAGTTTCTTGTACGTGAAAGAAAATTAATTTATTATTCAAAAATTTGAAAAATCATAAATTCTCCATACTTTTGACTTTTTGGGGCTATTTCATGAAATGTATTCAGAAATTTGCTATATCATTCATATTTTAATACACAATTTGTTGTGATCATTTTTAAGTACGCACAAAAATTTATTTACTATCTAAAGTCTCTTTTCGGTCTATATTTACAAAATACAAATGTTGTTGTTGTCATATCCTCTGAAGAATACAACACATTCTTAGTATTTTTTAACACCATCAGCAGAAATTTTCATATTTTTTTCATGCTTTATCCTTAACCTTGAGAGAGCAGTCGACATTGAGTTCTGTAATTTGGTATTTAGGTTTTTGTCTTAGAACGAATGATATGTTTAGATTTGGCCAAGACATATGCATCTACAAGGGAATATAAATCTTTTTTGTTGTGGTAATAAGCAATAAACAGAGAAGTATTGCAAAACTAAGTGATAATTGAACTAAACAAAGAAATTATACTTTTAGAATACATTTAAAGCTCTCTAATGAACTGCAGATTTGAAACTTATATTTATTTAATGTAATTTAGTTTAAAATAAATTATATTCTTGTTCATTATTGTGATAATATAATATAAATTTTTACCGCATGCAAAATTTAAAAATGCGCTCTAATTTTCAATAGACAGACAAATATTATGACCAATTCATAAAGACTTGTACAACAATTTAAAAACAATATTTTTTTCATATTACCTATTATTCACCGTTATCAAAGGAATTTGTTGTTAAATTTCCATAGTAATATTATCATTCATTTTAATACAGTTAGATACTAATGATTCCCTATACATTTAATTTGGAGAACTGTAAACTTCAGCAATTATATTAACATGTTTCATAGAACAGATAAATTCTAAGAAACATTTTATAATTAATGAATTATTATAAAAGGAATATTTATTTGAACAAAGTTTTCTGAAATTCTCTAAAAATATTGTTGCACTGATTTTTATAGTTATAATTATAATTATCCCGGTTTATTATAATACTGTTTTATGACTTTATTCGTATCTATTCTATGTACACAGTTTCCACGGTAGCAAAAATTGTTCTTTTGTAATTAACTATACAAGAGTAATTTTAAATAATTTTAATAATTTAATAATTTTAAGTAAGAAATAATATTTTTCTACCTTATAATTCCCTGAATAAGCCGAGAATTTTTAGAACTACTTTTAGAGCTAAATAATAAGGATCGGTTTATATACAGATCCCCTGATCTCAAAAAAAAAGTATAGTTTTTTACAAATTTGACGCAAGCGATAAATCGCCAAACATTCTTAAATATAACACGTTTTTAGTTCTTTAAATTAGATTTCCTAAGTTTATGAAACAGATTAAATTTTAAATCAAATAAGTTATTTGTTTTATGAAAATAAATTGTTTTATTTTTTTAACTTGTTTTTTATTTTTAGTTTGTTGCATTTTTGTCATACGAAAATCCGATGTTGGTTAAATTTGCGCTCGGTACCAGACGTAAACCAGAAATAACAGTAGAATACTGTAATCAATTTATAATTAATGAAGGATAATTTCTTTTCATTTTGGCTTATATACTGGTTTAGAACTTTGAATAAAGTTTTTGCAGGAAAAAAAGGCATCCTCAGGATCGGCTTATACTCCGATACAAGGATCGGCTTATATTCGGGAATATACGATAGCTAAATTCTTGAATAATATCTGTTAACATTCTATTTTCAATGAATAATTTAGCTCACTTTGAAAATTTTAAAAATTTCTGTTGATATTTTGCTGAGAGTAAATACAAGTTTACAACAATGCAGTTTATTCAGAGCACTTTTATGATATTTAACAGACTTTCTAGTGAAGCATTTTATTTCTTAATTTAGTAAATGGGATGTTCTTTAATTATTATGTCCTGTTCGTGCTCTAGTAATAGTTTATGTAGAATGCTACTCTGATGGGTCTGTGTGCACACTGTGCACACTGTGTGCCTAAAATGTGCACAAAATGACCGTAGAGCGACAAACCAAACTTCAGATGGGTTCTTTTCATTAACTTTATCATGAAGCAAATCACATATTGTGTTTATCGTTGAACGTATATCCAAATTTATCCTCTGAAGTTTAATAATATTCTACCGCTCATTTCGCATGAACCATTAAGGACTGCATGGTCTGACAAATTAATAAACAAATTTACCAAATATAATGAATATCGTCCACTTATTGTAATGTAAGAAGGCAGGATTTTTTCACATAGATATGCCCTTAAGAGATTGAGCTTTCTATTTCTGCAGTTTACTTCCACTATTATTATTAACTTATAACTTACTTGGTAGAAAATATGCCAGAGTATCATATTTGAATGCCTTATTAAAGTTTCCTAAGTTTATATATATATATATATATATATATAATATAATGCTTGTAAATAAAAATTAATGGGCTCCCATGAACCTGAAAGTGGCCCTCTTCTTGAATCCGTTAAAGGTCTAATTAGTATTGGCTGAGAAGCTACAATGGCAACGAAAATTAGCTATGTATTTTTGATTATTCAGTATATTTTTTCATATGTATATGAAGTACTGTGGTACTGTACATTATACATTTTTTAATTTATATATAATTTAATTTAAATTAAAATAAACAAGGCATGTAGCGAAAATAATTATTTCAAATAGCTTAAATTAAAAAAAGGGTTTTATAATATGCTTTTACATAAATTGCTCGTTGTTGTATTTCTAGTGTATTGATTTTTTTTTTTGTCAACTCATGGAATGTTATTTTATATGCAATATAAAACAGATGCTGGAACAAAAATGATATGGAACAAAATACAGATGCTGAATTTCTATAGAATATATAATATAAAAGAAATAAATCATACAAAAAAATAAACAGTTAGTTTAAATTTTGATTTCCTCTATCTGAATAAACATAAACAATTTGCTGAAGCTTCACATAATTCAATTGTAACAGAAACGACTTTCCTGAATAATACAATTGTATAGCAAATCCTATCATTAAATTTTTAAAGGCACGTAATACATTCATCTTCGAGGCATCGTCCTCTATGTCTTCCTACCAAGCAATCGGAATAAATTTAAATATTTCACTACCATTTCTAATCCGATAGGTCATTCTCGCCTCTGGGCTCTATTTATACTTCATTAATCTCATCTTGTAGACAATGTTCAAAGGTGACGTCATACAAAGCAAACGAACCGATATGATATACAAATTATTAAACCTGTTGCTCTTGGATACCACTTTTCTGAATGACGTAAGCATGGCTTACGAACCGGGCATCCTGTTTATTAGGTTCATTTTATCCTGGAGGTACACAAACCGACAAATGATTTCTACTTAATTGAGAAATAAACCTAAGCGAGACCTAATTGCCAGTAAATTCCTAATTGCCATTATTTTCCAGCACCGGCTTCCGCCACTGTGACCGTAACTGTAGCCGTGTTTGCATAACCGGAAGGCATGTAGTCAAGATGTAGAAGGATTGTAATAATTTTCATGATCTGTAATTGGCTTCGCTAGATTTTGAAAGCACTCATTGGATAATTTGAGGAGGAGTAGGGTGTTCTAAATTGCTAGACCTTTTAAAAGATAGATCGTTTTTCTCTAAGGTTGTCTTGCCTAAGATTAAATGAGAAGTTGTATGTCTTTGAGTTTAGGGAATAATTCCTGGTTTAGTGTTTGCCGTGTTCTATGATAACAAAATCAACACCAAATAGTAAATATTTTACAAATACTAAAATAGAATGTAGTTAATGCCTTACAAAGTCTTGCTGACGTAATATGTTGAGAAATAAAATAAAAATGATTATCGCCTTAAGCACAATGGATAAAAATAATCGACGTGATATTTTCGTGTTGAACTGAAGTAATTATCTTATTCATATTTCCATGTTTATGTTTGTAAGTCTCTTAGTTTTCTACATTAAATTTATAAAGGTTCAAGGTTTTGTTGAATATTTTTAATAATAAAATTATATTGCATGAAATTATTTAACTTAATGAAAATTTATAGATAATAAATTGCAAAATCAGTTCCTGGTAGGTGATTAAAAATGAAATTATAATGAATGAAATTATCTCACTCGATGAAAGGTTATAGGTAATAAATTTCAAATTCTGTTAAGAAAATTAGTTTCTTGTAGGTGACGAAATATTAATTTATTGTTCAAAAATTTGAAAAACATTAATTCTCCGTACTTTTAATTTTTTTTATTCAGAAATTTGCGATATCATTCACATTTTAATATCCATAATATTTATTGTGATCATATTTAACTACGTTCAAAAAATTTACTTACTATCTAAAGTGTCCTTTCCATGTTTACAAAATAAAAATCCTGGTTGTTGTTGTCCTCGTATCCCCTGAAGAGTACAGGAAAATCAAATATCGTGGTGTTCCCGAATAACATTGGCCATGTTGACTGCCAGCTCGGAGTATAAATCCTATTCCTAGGCCGAACAACAAGTCTATTAGTGAAAAACAAAAGTTATTACCAAAATTTATTTCATTATTAATAATTTTTAACTGCTCTATGGAGGACAACTGCAGAAAAGTAAATATGGTAATATATTCGTCCCGTTCATTTCCTTAATTTCATTTTAAGAAGTATAAGTTTCAAATGAAAAAAATATGCATGTCATTGATACACAAATTAAAAAGCATAAACTATATTTTATGTATCAAAAACATTTATATTTGTTTTATTTTTGGCATACATACATAAAAATGGAGCAATACATAAATTTAACAGAAAATTCTGATATCCATTGATGGAAATTAAAATTTTGTGTTTTTGATTAATTAATGTGATATTTTTCTATATAGATTAAGTGCCATCATATTGTATAATATATTTTATTTGAATTTAAAATATAATAAGCATATGTCCCAAAACTAATTATTCGAAATAGCTACACTTTATTATTTAATAGCGACATTTTATTATGTTTTTACATAAATTGCTCGTTAATGACTTTGTGTTGATTTTTTTATGGTATCATATGGTATATGGTATTTAATTTCATATGCAAAATAAAAATGTGGAATAAAACAGAAGATGCTGAGTTTCTATAGAATATTTAATTTAAGAGAAATAAATCCTACCAAAAAATAAACAGTTAAAGGAAATCAGAATTTAAGCTATTTGAATAAACTTTAGAAAAACATAAATCATTTACTGCAGCTTCAAACATAAATCATTTACTTCTCTTCTACTCTTCTTCAATTGAAACAGAAACGACTTTCCTGAATAATACAATTGTACAGCAAATCTTATAATTAAAATTTCAAAGGCACGCATTCATCTCCGAGACATTGTCGTCTCTCCCTCTATTCGAACCAAGCATTCGGAATAAATTAAAATATTTCACTACCATTTCCAATCCGACAGGTCATTCTCTCTCTAGGCTCTATTTGTACTTTATTAATGTCATCTCGTAGACGATGTTTAAAGGTGACGTCATACAAAGCAAACGAACCGATATGATATACAAATTATTAAACCTGTTGCTCTTGGATACCACTTTTCTGAATGACATAAGCAAGGCTTACGAACCGGGCATCCTATTTATTAGGTTCATTTTATCCTGGAGGTACACAAACGACAAATGATTTCTACTTAATTGAGAAATAAGCCTAAGCGAGACCTAATTGCAAGTAAATTCCGCTTTCAATATATTAAACATCATTATTTTCCAGCACTGACTTCCGCCGCTGTGACCGTAACTGTAGCCATGTTTGCATAACCGGAAGGCACGGAGTCAAGATGTAGAAGGATTGTTATAATTTTCGTGGTCTGTAATTGGCTTCGCTAGATTTTGAAAGCACTCATTGGATAATTTGAGTGGGGAGGATGGAGGTTCTAAATTGCTAGACCTTTTAAAGGATGGATCGTTTTTCTCTAAGATGTCCTGCCTAAGATTAAATGATAAGTTGTATATCTTTGAGTTTAAGGAATATTCGCTTGGTTTAGTGTTTGCCGTGTTGTATGATAACAAAATCAACACCAAATAATAATTGTCTTACTAATACTAAAATAGAATGTAGTTAATGCGCTACAAAGTCATGTTGACGTAATATGTTAAGCAGTAAAATTAAAATGATTACCTCTTTAGGCACAGTGGATAAAAATAATCGATGTGATATTTTTGTATTGAACTGAATAATTGCCTTATACAGAGTTTCATGTTTATATTAGAAGGTCTCTTTTTAAAAATGTTGAATGTTTTGTTGAATATTTTTAATAATAAAATTATAATTCATGAAATTATCTAACTTAATGAAAATTTATTGGTAATAAATTGTAAATTCAGTTAATAAATTCAGTTTCTAGTAGGTGATTAAATATTATTTTTTTTTTTTTTTTTAATTTTAAAACATGAATTCTCCATATATTTTTGACTTTTTTTGAGCAATTCCATAGCATGAATTCAGAAATCTGCGCTATCATTCATATTTTAATACACAATGTATTGTGATCATATTTAAGTACGTACAAAAAGTTTATGTACTATCTAAAGTCCCCTTTTGGTCCATATTTATTAAATACAAATCTTGTTGTGGTCGTCGTCGTATCCCTTGAAGAGTACAAGAAAATCAAATATAGTGGTGCTCCCGAATAATACTGGCTATGTCGATTGCCAACTGGGAGTGCAAATGCTCTTCCGAGGGATGGTCGAGACAATGCATGTCGGCTGCAATTCAAAGACGATGAGGAGTAAGCTGGACATCAGGGCAGTTGTCACATATTTGGTATTTTTTAACGCCAAAAGCAGAAATGTTCATATTTTTGGGGTGCTTCCTCCTTTTTTAAATTCCAATGGTAATGCAAGTACAAGTAAAAAAATAATAACAAGGTAAAAAACAAATACAAAAGAATAAATATCCAAAAAATACAAAGATGATCGAAGTTATTGCCTTAAGATTTTTCTCGTGCGCCACTAAAACGCTATCTCTGAGTCGAAGTCAGTTAAAGAACATCTTTGGAGATGGTCTCTGTTCATTGGATCAGCTAAATTACATAGGTGCAACAAGGGTTCGAAAACATTTTAACGTGATGAAGATGTTCTGCTAGGCAGTCATGGCCAGTCAGAAGATGGAACTGGGTGACAGGCTGTCGTCATATTGTATTGTTGGGTATTGTTAAACGATCTTCAACTCTCCAACGCTTTGACGTAAACCCATCTTGAGTATGTAACTTGTGACTTTTAGCTATTATTTGTTTGATATATATTTTTTACGTGCTTCATCGTTACTCTTCTGAGAGTAGGAACTGTTTTTCTGTCGACATTGTGTTCTATAATTTGGTACATAGTTTTGATCTTGGAATAAATGATAAGTTTACATTTTGCCAAAGCATTTGCATCTGCAAGGGAATATAAACCATTTTTGTGGTAATATACAATATATAGATAAGTATTGCAAAACTAAGTGGTAATAGAAAACAAAAGTATTACACTTTCAGAACAAATTTAAGGCTCTCTAATGATGCATACATTGGAAATTTACATTTATTTAATGTAATGTAATATAAAATAAATTATATTATTTTTCATTATTTAGCTAATCTGAAATTTTAAGATATGCGGAGTTAAAAATTGCAGTCAAACATTTCAATAGATAGATAAATATTATGACTAATTCATAAAGACTAATACTACAGATTAAAAACAAAGTCTTTTCAGAACTTATTATTCACCGCTATCAAAGGAATTTGTTGTTAAATTTCCATAGGGGAAATATTCATTCATTTGAATACAGTTACATTGATATTGAAAATTCCCTATGCATTTAATACGAAGAAGTATGAACTTCATCAATTAAATTTACATGTTTCATAGAACATGTAAATTCCAAGAAACATTTAATAATTAACGAAATCCTATCAAAGGAATATTTATTTAAACAAAGTTTTCCGAAATTCTCTAATAATTGTTTCTTAGATTTTATAGTCATAATTATCCACGTTTATTATACTATTTTATCATTCTATACATTTCTATTCTATGTGCACTGTTTCCGCTGTAGTAAAATTATTGTGTATTTAACTACGCAAGAGCATTTTAAATAATTATAATAATTTTAAATAACAAATAATGTTTTCCTATCATATAGTTCCCTGAATAAGCCGATAATTTTTAGAACTAACTTTAAAAGCTAAATAATGAGTTTCGATTTATATATGGATCCAATGATCTCACAAAAAAAAAGTATAGTTTTTGGTAACTTAGAGCAAGCGATTAACAGCCAAATATCTAAAAATACAGCACGTTTTTAGTTCTTTAGTTCAGATTTCTTAAGCTTATGAAAAAAATGTTTTAAATGAAATGAGTTATTCTTTTTATGAAAATAAGTTGTTTTATTTTTTAAATTGTTTTTATTGCTAGTTTCTTTCGACGTTGCCAAAACGAAAACTGATGTTAGTTAAATTTGTGCGGAAAAGCACCAAACGTAAACCAGAAAAAAAAAATAGTAGAATACTAAATAATTTATAATTAATGAAGGCTAATTTTTTTTTCATTTCAGCATTTTTGAAGAAAAATACACTCTCAGCTTATACAAGGATCGGCTTATATTTGGAAATGCACTTTAGGTAAATTATTGAATAATATCTGTTGACTAACACTCTGTTTACAATGAAAAACTTATTTCACTTTGAAAATTTTTAAAATTGCTGTTGATATTTTGCAGTAAGTAAATAATAGTTTATTATAATGTAGTTTGTTCACAGCACTTTTATGAAATTTAACAGGCTTTCTAATGAATTATTTCTTATTTTAATTTAGTAAATGAGATATTCTTCAGTGGTCCAGTAATAGATTATGTACAATACGCATCAGATGGATCGGTCTAATTAGCCTAAAGTGTGCCCAAAATGACCATAGAGCGACAAACCAAACCTCAGATGGGCTCTTTTCATTAACTTTATCTTGAAGCAAATCACCGTTGCAACTCACATAATGTGTTTATCGATGCTCGCATATCCAAATATATCCTCTGAGGTTTAATAACATTCTACCGGTCATTTAGCATGAACCAATAAGGACAGCATGGTTTGACAAATTAGCAAACAAATTTGCAAAAGATAATGAACATCGTCCACGTATTGTGTGGTAAGAAGAAAGGATTTCTTCCCTTTGATACGCGCTTAAGAGATTGAGCGTTCTATTTCTGCTTTTTACCTCCACTATTATTATTGACTTGAAAACATTAAGTTTGTAGAAAATATGCCAGAGTGTCTTATCGGAGCCTAATTCGTGATTAGACTTTTCTGATTTTTCAAAAATAAGTGGCAATTTTTCCTGAAGAGCAACATTGATACATGAAATTGTGCTATCGATCTTTTAAATGTCAATAAATTAGTGGATTAATGAGATTCTTTTAGTCAACATAAGTGCCATTCTTTAGAGTAAAATACTTTATATCTTTAAGAAATTTAAAAAAGGGAGTTTATAATTTCTTAAGTGATTTTCTCTTAACTTTCAATTTTGTTATTATGAAGACATAGTTGCAAACATCCAATGAAACATAATCGACTAGTTTTAAAAACTAGATGAGTTCGAGTACTTTCTAACATTAATGATCTAATTTAATGGTAGCATAACGGGAAGCTATTCTTTTTCTTCCAATTAGGAACCTATTAATTACTTCCAATATAAATTTAGCATATTAAAATCGAAATATTTATATTTTTTGACATGAAAAATAGAATAATAAAAAATACATCGATAAAATATTTCATAGAAATCCAGAATATTTCTTTAAATTAAAATTAGTATTAAAAATTAAACTATGCCTTTATATACTTTCTATGAAAGGTTTTCCTATGAATACTTTTGACTTTTTATGCGATTTTATGAAATTTATTTAGAAATTTGCGATATCATTCACATTTTAACACACCATTTTTATGTGATCATATCTAAGTACATACAAAAAATTTATTTACTATCTGATGTCTGCTTGCGGTCCATATTTACAAAATAAAATTCTTTTTTTGTTGTTATATCCTGAGTACAAGAAAACCAAATATCCTGGTGCTCCCGAATAATATTGGCTATGCTGATTGCTAGCGCGGAGTATAAATTCTCTTCCGAGGGATGGTCCAGAAAATGTACAGTGGCTGCAACAGCTGGGAAATCAAAGACATGGTGAGGAGTAAGCTCGACTTCAGGTCATTGATGCATTTTTGATATCGTTTTTGAAATATAATATAACTCCCAGTGTTACTACTAAACTACATATAAATAATTGTTGATAACATGTCAAGATTCTATATAAATGAAGACAGAATTAGTTTTAAAATATCTAGTTAAATAACATCAATTATAAACATTTTTGTCTTTGAAAACTCAAAAATATTAATTACGTTAATCAATTTCAGATACATAATACATTTTTTACGCTATTTATGATTTCTTACCAAAGAGCTTTTTATCATTATTTTATGTGGTAAAGATCAAGAAATTAATGATGTAATTATTTATTATTATTTATTCTTAATCAATCAGTTTTACTAACAATGAAAAATATATGAGAGCGATTGAAATGTCTTTTAAGTTTAGTTTTTAGTTATTTAAGCTTTTTGGCCTTCGTATTTTATGAAAAAAAATATAATTAATATTATAAAAATCAAGTTCTGTGCTTTTCTTAATATTTGTGTTTATGTATAGGGTTATGAACGCTTTTCTTAAGTCTGTCCTGTCTATTACAATATCATCTGACTAAATATCTTAGGTCTTGTATGCTTATAATCGTATTTCATTTTTAAAGAAAATATCATATGCCTTAATTTCAGTCATATGCATGCCATTCACTTTCATAAGCACAATGTATTGATATCAAAACCGCAGTATTAAATATAACTAACTACTTTAGTAGAAATTAGGCCAGAAATTAGGTATGTAGAAATTTAGGTCAACCTCAATGGACTGATTCAGAAACATTTCAACCACTCTTTGAAGCTTTTAAATAAGTCACATACATTAAACTTTATCAGACAGTCTGAGGTGATTTAAAATTAGAAATGAACTAAACGCGTCTTTAATGTAAGTTTAACGGCGATGTTTCTCCTAATATAATTATCAAAGTTTAATTTTCTTTAAAAAGAGCTTCCTTTAAATAATCATTTCAAGGTTTGCTGGAAGCTCTGAATTTTATGGATCCAATTTTTAAATTACTTTTTGAAATAAATCTGGTGAGGGGGCCTGATGGCCGAGAGGCTAGTGCTCTGGCTCTCGGTACCACAAATTTTGCGTTCGAATCCCGGCAGTGCTATGGATGTTTGTAGTAGCTCTGAATCCACTTTAAGCCGTTGTTTCAAGTCTAATATGACTGAAGAGCGTTGGACGTGGTAATGACAGCCCTACCCCGTGAAAAAGATAACATCTTCTGTCTCGAAATCTGCCAGTAGGCAGACGGCCTTGGCCCACCATGGAGCTGTTGCGTTACTGATAATGACGTTGAATAATTAATTTATTTCAAAATTTTTACGCTAATGAAAGTAGATCTGATGTCAATTAAATTAAGGTTGTCAATAACAAATTTATTTTAATGTTTCTTCATTTTTGTTATGTATAGTTAATAAGAAACGGTTCGGAATCCACTTTAAACGGTAGGTCCCTGTCTAATAGGATCGTAGAGCTTTGTGGGGGTAGTGTTACTCGCGTCAGTAGCCTATCTGCAAGCTACACGTGCCCCTTGGGTAGTGCTAAATGAGTAATAGGGTGCAGCCCTTGCTTAAGGCATAAATATTAACTGTCTCTGTATTGCAAGCTGCATTAGAACAACAACAACATCTGATGAATGCTGTAAAATCACATTGACTTGTTTATGTGCAGCACCTGTCATGGACTTTATTCAATTTCTAATTTCAAACCATCAAGAAAAATAATACCATTTAAAATAATAAAAAATTAAAATAAATAAAATACACAGATTTAACATCATTGCAGGTATAAGATATGTTATTTATGTACATCCATTTTCCAAAAAGTATGGAAAATCAGAAAAATTACGATTGCACTTGTCGGAATTTTTATGCTTTTGTTCGCGCCGCGCAGCGTCACGTGGTAGTTTTATAGAAATCGTTTGGAACCGATTCAGAATTGCGCTGTTGCCGTGGAGATGGGCTGTTGGTTGCTGTGGAAATTAGCTGTTGCCGTGGAGACCAGCTGTTGTGGTGGAAACCAGTTGTTTTTCTAAAAAGAACATTTTTTTCCAGTTTAGCTTTGCCTTCGAATTGTTACCATCAACCCTGTATATCTTTGTAAATATTGCTTGTTAATAAATGAAGATTCCATAAATGTTTGAATGGATTGATCAATACTTCTCGAACCATCAGAAAGCTGCGGCTAACTAGAAAAAATGAACCCCCGATAGAATGAAAGAAACACGATAGTCGTAGTGACAGTACTTCTAAACATTTGTTGACTTTGATAAAAAAAAAATTACCCAATTTAAATAAAAATAATGCTGCATCAAAATATGATATGAAAACTAGCGGAGCTGCTGTCCTGCAACGTCATAAACGCGCGGGAAAACAGGTTTTAAAAGACGTCTGCAGTTTCGTAGTGAAATTGTAAGATATCTATAAAACAACTGAGTATGTGACATCAGTTATCTGAAGAATTATAATGGTAAACAAATTAAAAAAATATTAAATATTATAAAAATATTTAAATTATAAAAATATTTAATCAACTGGCATTATTCTCAATTTTAATATTAAAAATAGTGAATTATGCCAGTTGATGGTTAAGCCAGAAGATTTAATCAAGTAGGTGAATGTGAATCTTTCTGCAATTCATTGAATTGTGAAATACTCTTTTTAAGTTTAGAATTAGCTACTAGAAAGTGCATTTGAAAAAGTTATAAATCTTCAAATCCCATTGATAACCACCTGCATTAAATACAAGGAGATACAAAATACTACGACAAACTTTCTTGTGGCAGCCACTGAAATACTATCAACCACATCAATTACATTCAATAAACTTCATAAAGAATAGTTATATACAAAACATCCACCATTAAGTTTTACATACTTGATCCCTTGATACGTGCCAAAGAAGTGAAAGGTTTAATTAAGCACGCCCACATCTCAATTTAAATTCAATTATTTGAAGGGAACTGAGGGCATTGCGTGGGCGTGGCCCGCTGTTGTTGTAATAGTTATGTCCATGAAATAGACAAATTTATTCGATCCAATGAGTATTTGTTGTTAGATATCTCTTTGGATGGTCACTCTGACATGTTTATCTTCTAAAGAGGCATTGTTATTGAGCGTTACTGGTGTTTATAGACGACATTCTCTGTCCAGTAATTGTTCTCTATCGACATACTCTATCAGCCATAATTCTACAAAGACAATAATAATCGATTTAATTGTTCATCCTTACGTATGTGTAATTGATGATTCCATCATCCTACAGGATGAAAAGGTAGATCATATAATGGAATCTATTGATGGAGAACTATTTAATATGGATATTTTTATACAATGAATTGGCAGTAGATTGTCTGAAATTGGATTAGGCATGTTTGGATATTAGTCTTCACACTGCTCAACTATACAATAGGCCATTCCAGATAATTAAGTTAATAAGCACCATCATTATGTGCATGAATCATTGTTTTCAAGCGGTTCTTAGTAGTGATTATATGAATGCATGATTTTGAAACAGATCGCACCTTGAACTAACATAATATAATTGATGATTTTACTTAATTTTATATGATAACATTTGAAATGAAAAATAAATGTCTTCTTTTCAGATATGTGATAGTATGAGTTAAACCATAAATCAAACCAATTAAACCAAATCAAGACATTATAATAAAATTTGCTTTTGAATCCTTCCTAAATTTGAATTTTATGATTTTGAAATGTTTTCCCAACAGAATGTTATTAAAAAACTTATTTTTATCAGTAGTTTAATTTAATCAGCATACCACCAGGTCATGTTTGTTTTTAGACATTAAATTGCAATATATTTTAAGAGACGATTTTTTAATTGAAATTAGGTAGATATAATTCAATATATTTAAAATAAAAAGAAACATGAAATATATATTTTGTTGTAAAAAGTAAAATTTTGTTTTATTTTTGGACAAAATAAGCCTTGAATGTTATCGTTGAAAAGAGACTTGTTAGTTTACGAGGTAAGCTTCTTATGTAGTAGAAGCGTTTTCTTGCCTGAAATCAGCGAATATTTCTGCTCTCCTGCCAGGAGATAAATCTGTAACAAGATAAATCTATAAACAGTGAATATTCTACTCTTAAACTGCGCTTCCTCCTACACACTGGCAAGAACATCCCCTGTGGCGTTCAGGAGAAATGGTTAGTTTAGTTTATAGTCTCTCATCCCGAGAGGAAATATATTACCACGTTCTGGCGTATTAGTTGCAGACTCTCACCTGGAGAGAATTATATTTCGCACAGAGCGTAGCCGAGTTTCACCGGAGAAATGAAATCCTTCCACGAATTATATCTTTTTTTAGCACTCTGTCTCTATTATTTAGCCTACAGCCGAGTTTCGGGTTTTCGGTTTAGAAGTGAAATCCCTCCACGAATCTATAATTATATATCTTTAAATGTGTTAGATATCGTATGTCTCTAATTATGTATGTGTGATGTTTGTGCGTGTGTAAATAAAGCCGTGAATTCTCCAACTTGTGGCTCAAGTATCTCAAACCAACCTCACACAGTGGCTCAGTTGTTGTGATTGCCCAAACCTACTTATTACGCATTAGATTTTTCCAAAATGAGTAGAGATATCAGTTCCTCATAGCTCCAGGGATATTTGTTCAAAATTGTGATGGCATCAGAGACCAAAGTTAGGACACTAAATTATATTAATTGTAAAGAGATTAATAAATTTCATAACCAACTAACAACTCTAAAATTCTTCTCTTACTAGAAGGCTTTTAACAAAATCAAAGTTATAAAATATTCTTTAACTTTTTCCATCATAATAAGAATATTTTACCTTTTATTGAAAATTATTTATTTTTCTTGAAAACGAAATTTATTTAACAGACTGAATTCATTAAGCAGCGTTTTTATTGAATATTAGTTTTATATTCTAATAAAAATGTTTTTTTTTTTCCTTGGAAAGTCTGCTGATGTTTTGAATATGTAAACAGTAAGTAAAAAGAAATGCAAGCTATCGTTTTCAAATCTAAAAGCTTTCAGCTAAAATTAAAATTTTAAAATACATTTTTTTAATATAAATATATTCATAAATTTGAATTAAATTCATTGGCATCCATTTTAAAAATTTTACGTAACTGCAGGCGATAATGTATACATAATGTAATAGTGATGGAATTATACAAGAATTGAAAGGGTTTTATTGTTAAATCTTTACTAGACAAACATTTTTTTAATGGTTTAAAAATAGTTTTAAAAAATGAATTTAAAAATTTGTAAAACATTAAAATATATTAGATATTTATGAATTTCATTAAATATAATTTTTTATTTAGAATTTCTGAAGGTATTGTTACATTATTAAATAAAAATAGGTTTCATTTTTAAATTCTAACTACTACATTATTTATTAGCGCAACAACCCAACTACTACATTGCATACTTTATAAATATTATTTTACTTTTTGATTATTTGATGTTTTATTTATTCTTTTATTGCAAAATATTAAACTGTATTTTTGTAGATAATTTCAGAAATGGAAGAAAATTGCTAGCTAAAAAAAAAAAAAAAATAATTTGTAGTATTAATGTAATATGCATTTTTAAACTTTTGTTTTAAACGTTAAGTTTTTGTAAGGATTTCTTTTGAATGATCTGCTGAAATGCACATGATATTTTGAAGATATGTATTGTAATATTATATCACATGAATAAAATTTAAAATCTCTATCTAAATATTAAAAAATTTATGCATATAAATTTATAAAAGAAGTTAAATGTTTATTTGTATTTAATAAACTAATTTAAAATCTATCGTTCAGAAGGCCTCCATTTTCCTGTTCCAAAGCTCCGTTTAATCAGAACTCACGAAAAATTATAAAAATGAATTATCATGAAATTATAATATATTAATTTCATAAAATTATCATATATTAATTTTATAAAATTATCATATATTAATTTCAAAAATTATCATATATTAATTTCATAAAATTATCATATACGAAGCCTGGATCGATTGCTTTAAAAATCTCGGGTCCCATAATGGAAAAGTTGGAGTTAGCGGTTAATTAACTACGTATTTTATTTTGTTAATTAACTATAGTAATCAATTTCTTTTTAGTTATATACAACAATACTACTTATGTGTAGATCTTATGATAATTACGAAATTATTAAAAGTATGCCATTTTTTGTCGACTGTAAATTAATTAATAAACAGTATATTCACCAACTTTTCTGATGTTTTTCTGGGTACATAATAATATCCAGAAAATATTTTCGACTCTCTATTGTTGTATGGGGCCTGATGGGTAGTGACTAGTGTCATGGACGCTTGCAATGGTTCGAATCCGCTTTAAAAGTAGCTCCCGGTCTAATATGACTGTAGAGCGACAAACAAAGTTGTTAAGCATAACCCAAACAAACATACACCGTAAAAAGAAAAAAAAAACACTTCACATGTTTCGAAATCTGCCAGTAGGCAGTAGGCCTTGCCCACCATGGGCTAGTGAGCCAAATATGATTATTGCTTGGTGATTTCAAGTTATTTAGATTACCTATTTCTTCCAGGAGTTTGTAAAAGTAGCACTGAGACTTCCTATAAATGTGAATAATGATGACTATGTCCAGTTTGAATGATGAATAATGTGTAAAATGATATAAATGTTAAATTTGAATGATATAAATGTGAATAATGACGACTAAGTCAGTTTGAATGATGAATAAGTCCAGTTTGAATTTGATGAGTAATGTGTAAAATGATATAAATGTTATTTGAATGATATAAATGTGAATAATGACGACTAAGTCCAGTTTGAATGATGAATAATATGTAAAATGATATAAATGTTATTTGAATGATATAAATGTGAATAATGATGACTAAGTCCAGTTTGAATGATGAATAATGTGAATGATAAAATCATATAAATGTTATTTGAATGATATAAATGTGAATAATGATGACTAAGTTTTTTTCTTCTGTTATATTAAAACTAAAATGTTTGCAATATATGGTTTTCAGAGCTGTCAACAACATCAAACATCTACAACTCATTTGATTTTCCTATATTTTTTTTATTCCGATATGATTGTTTAACATTTTATCCGCTTTCTTTACTAACGGTCGTAATCCATAAGGCAATCTTTGTATTATTAGCATTATAGATTGCGTTTATCCGTGACTTACCTCTTTTTATCTGATTTTTTTAATGTTTACTTTTTTAAATTATTCTGAAAATGTTATTGTTTTACAACAACACAGTAAGCAAATACTATACAAATGCAAAATATTGAAAATATCGTAGTTGGCGATCAATTTGGCGTTCTTAACAATAATTTGCATGATAGATTTATTAACAATCTAGTTATTTTTAAAAAATAAAATATCTAATTTGCTGACGAAGGCTAGGATGACATGAAAAATAATGCATTGAATTTCTATAAAAGGGGAGCAAAACCCCACAAACTGAAAAGAAAAGACAATGGGCGTATTAAATCCGTTATCCAGAAAGTCCATCCATTGAACTCGTTGTGAAAGGGAGTAGAATGTGAACGAGATGTTCTCACATTAAAAAAATGTTGATCTCAAAAGACATTCCAAATTACAATGGCTAAGTTGAAATGCTTTATAGCAAGCATTTTGAATAACATTAAATCTTTTATACACTCATGTCCATAAATTAAGGATCATGAAGTTCAGGCAAAGAAAGAGACAGAAGCAAAACAAATTTGACTTATTTGTAAAGTCTATTTATTAAACAAAAGGTAAAGAGCAAAAAAGATGCTATGTGTTTGACATAATTAATAAAAATTGCGATTTTTACTCCCTGGAGCAAATTGCCCTAAGCGTCTGTACACGGTCTGCCTTGAAACTGTCGTACCGGTAGCTGAAGAGAGCTGACGAGACAGGTCTGATGCTGTGCACCGTCTGTTTCTTTTGGCAGTAACTGCTCAATACCGGTCCACATTCGGCGTTGTAACTCAGGGGGCGACCTGTGCTGTAACATCAACTCACATTACCATCATCTTGGAATCGATGCCAAAACTTGGAGATGACACTCTGGGCGATTCAAGTTCCTCGGATACTTCCAGCTGGGTACGTCCACATTCCAGTCGTCCGATCATTCTACCACGTAAAAAATCATCCAAATGCTTCCTTTGTGCCATAACTATGCGGTTATTGCACTGAAAGGCTTTTAAAGTGCTTGTGAACAATTTTACTTCTTTGCCACCGTTCCTTATATACCCCTCTTACATTCTCGTCATTGTGACGTTCTATCCGCGCCATGTGGTGGTTTCCTGTAATTTGCATATTCTTCTTCAAGATGTGTGTGATAATTCTACAGGTGAAATTTTTATTTTAGAGTTCAGTTTCTGTGTGACTCTGAACTATCCTTAATTTATGGACATGAGTGTATTTAGTTCTTATTCCTTATTATTGTAATAGCTCATAAACTAAACATAATTCATTTCCCATTCCTCATCTACATTTTATATTAAACGCTTGCTTGTATGGATCGTGCTGATGAATAATAATTTTAGTCTATTGCATCCATTTCACAACATATCCAGATACTAAAAATTAAAGTGAAAAGTCACACAGGGTTACATCGAAAAGCTTAAACACATGTGTTATTTTTCTGTTACTGAAAATGCTGAATAGATACAAAGCAAATATTTAAAAAAATACCATACACATACTATCCATACACACAGAAGTTATCGAATCTGATTTCAGTACAATATTTAGTTCTTATTCATTATTATTGTTAGTGCTTATAAACTAAACATAATTCACTTTCAATTTCTTACCTATATTTTTATAGTTAAACATGATTGTATGGGGTGGGGCTGATGAATAATAATTTTTAGTCGGTTGCATCTATTTCACTGCATATAAGACATTAATAATCAAAGTGAAAAGTCACACAGAACTTTATTGTGAAAACTTGAATTCATGTGTTATATATTCTGTTGCTAAAAATTATGAATGGATACAAAGCACATATTTAGAAATGTTAATAAAATTAAATGATAAAATCTTAGAATAGGAGCCGTTGGGATTTGGCGACAAGAAATATTTTGCCAAAATGCTCCAGGTAATTAATTGATTGGGATTGTAAATGAATTGCATTGCGAACAGTACAAGAACTTACTTAATCAGTGACTTATAGCCCAGCTGGGTCTACGAAAATGTTTCCAAATCCCAAAGGCCGCTATTTTGCTATCTAGTCAATTAAATAACGCATGTTCTATAATTTTCTTAATGACTTAAATACATTTTTTAAAATATAAAAAATATTTTAGATATCAGATACATAAATTAAAAAAAAATTTCTTCAGAACTATGTTTCTTTTAAATTAATTAAAGCAAATAATCAATGGACAAAATTAAAAAGCATGTAGTAAAACATTATTAAATTTCAAAAACGTTCTTTTAAGATACATTTTTTATAGTTTAATTTCCACCAATCTAATTTCAGCTAAAACAACAAACTGCACCAACTCTAATTTCATTCGTTTAAATCTCTGTTGCTATTCACTCATATACAAATAACAACAATTGTTTTGTAACATTAATGAAATAGATGTAGAGAATATTATGATTTTTAAAAATTAATTTATCTACAAAAATGAAAATAGTTACTACTCAAAAGAGACTGAGCTATTTCAATCGAGACTTTTCGTCAGAATTATACAAACATCTTAAACGAAATTTCCTCTCATCTCAAAAATTATTTTCATTCCCGTAGGAAATATTTGTAAGTGTTCAATTTTTATTATTTGCATTAGTGGAATTATTGTCTCGTGAAGCATTAAGCCTAATATTTACAGGAAATGATACAGAAATCAAAACCACTAAATGAGTCTTTTTTGGTGGACGCATTTACATCCCACATAAATTAAGTAACACTGTCTTTGATTAAATTTACCATTATTCCATAGGGAACTAGAGAATCATTTTTATTCTTATCATAGTATAAGCGATTTTTATTTTAGTATATTATCATTATAATTTTTGTTTTATATAAGAAACTTATTTTTAGGTGAATGGATAAGTATAATTTTTGAAAATGGAATTATACATTTTAAATACATCAATAAAATGCATGTATGAATTAGTTCTTCGTTCTGGATAGTACTGTTATTATTATTATTATTATTATTATTCACTAAGGGAAAGGTATTTGACTATCGTCATTCACGACTGATAAAATGTTTTATAGCAGATTCAGCATGGTTCAGAATGCATTACGGATAGCATTTTGCACTATACCCTTGCAAAAGGAGGTTGTTACTATTATTACAACTACACCACATCACATCACTGTGCCTACAGTTGAGTTGTGCCTTTACAGTTTGGGAATGATGGGGGTGAAAAGTCTGTAACGCTCTACGGTTATATGAGACCAGGACTTACAGCTTAAGGTGGATTCCGTACCACTACAAACATCCAGGGTGAACCGGATTCCAACCCGAAACATGTGGTACCGAGTGCCAGAGTGCTGGCCACTCGGCCATCAGACCCAGTACTTCGTATTAGAGAAAATCAGGAAATTCCGACAAACAGTTTAACTTTCTTGTAAATCTTTCAAAAACCAATGGAATTGGCCAACCAAGCTGGAGGTTCGAATCCTGTTTGGGACATGAATGTTTATTCGTGGTTCGGAATCCATGTTAAACTGTATGTCCTGCTATAATTAGCCTAAAGCGTGCACCAAATGACCGTAAAGCGACAATCCAAATCAGGGATGGACAAACTTTTTTTCGGTCGCGGGCTGAAAATCGAAAAAAAAAAAAAAAAAAAGTTTGGTGGGCCAAGATAAATTTTTCTAAAATTTTAAAAACAATATACAAGTATTACAATTTAAATATGTTAATGAGATGAAGGAAATTGAGATTTCATTTTTTAAAAGTTCCTTATATTGAGGTTCGAAGTGAGATGATATCGAGGTTCTTAGGAACGAGGCTAAATGCTCATCTGTCAGTCTACTTGAAATTATTCTTCTGAGGTTCATAGTTGAGAACACTTGTTCACATATATAAGGATGAAGCAAACATAGCGCTGATTTTCTAGGCGTGAAATATTAAATTTGGGAAACTTACTTTACTAAAAATAATAATTTTTTTAATTAAAAAAGTAATATTTAATCAAAGTAGAAAAGAATATGGCTGTATAATATATAAAATATATATTTGTCTCGGACCGGCAAATTAAAATTCCCTCTGCGGGCCGGATAGAACATTCCGATGGGCCGGAGTTGGCCCGCGGGCTGTAGTTTGCCCATCCCTGATCCAAACCAATCAAAATGCAGTGAAAGTCCTTCATCGCCCTTTTAAAGCAACGTCTGTTTTACAAGCCACCAAGAGGGATTTTTTTTTGAACTTGTAGTGGATGACACTGGATGTTAATACAGTTTTTTCAAATATTAATTCAGTAATTAAATTTAATTAATTAATTGTAGTTCTTTTTAGATTTAAGTTGCATATATCTACCAATAAATGGCCCCTGATAAACTATACAAAAAATGAATGAAAATTATTTAAAAGGACTTTCATCAATATAGTGAAATAAAAGTAGGAATTGACTTTAAAAATTTTCTTTTATATTAGGTTTGTTTTTACATAAAAGAAGAATACTTTTATTGGATCCACTTCGGCTGGTCTTACTGTAGAAGAGCTGGCCGTAATCTTCTGGCATATTTAGTGTAAAAGAAAACATCTGTCTCAAGTTCTGCCAGTAGGCAGACGGCCTATTGCCCCACCTGTATTCTCCAGTCAGCACAAAATATAGAAATTCCTAGAAATTTCGGCAAAAGAAAATAGAGTGGAATATTGACTCTAGTCAGATGGAGCTTTTTGATTCCAATGCTTGTGCTTGCGGTTTAAACTTATTTATTTATATTATTAGTAAGTTTAATTTTTTATCTTAATTATTAACAACTTTTTCCAACTATACCTAGATATCTTATTTTGAAAACAAGTAATATATAAAGGAAAAAAAAAAAAATTAAGTCAATTCCTTTTTTTTTTCATTATAATGCAGAAAGTTCTTTATAAATAATTTTCACTTACGTTTTTTAAAGTTTATCTGGCGCCATCTATTGGTAGATATATGCAACTTAAATCTAAAAGCCACCACAAATTAATTAATTTAATTTAATTACACACTTAATATTTGAAAAAAAATTATTAACAGGCAGTGTCATCCACCGACAGTTAAAAAAATGTATTTGAACTTGAGGGATGAATAAAAAAGAATTTTATTAACGATTAAAAATTTGAACAAGATATATATATATGGAGAAGGTGGGCAAGAACAATCGAATAAACTATAAAAATATCGAAACTTTTACATACTAAGACATCTTGATGAAAAAATAGCAAATGATTTTTATATATTTAAATCATAAAAATTTAACAATTTCAATTAGTTAACTGGGGAGTTAAATTCTAATAGTTTAATTTTAAATTCTATTGATATTTTATGTTAATTTTTTTATCTTTTTTACTTAAATCTCTCCCTCTATATATAAATATATATATATGAATTTAGAATAATTAACGATTATTACAATTTTTATATTGATTTTCATAAAACATTTAGGATGGAAATATGTGTGTAATTAGCATATTATGATTATACATAATCACATTGAAAATTTGAACAAGATATATATATAGGGAGAGTGTGAGCTAATAGAAGGAATTGAAATAACATTCAAAACTTATTTCATGTATGCGGTTGATCCATACTAAAGAATAATTCATTAAAAATAAATATTTTTAAGCCAATTATTAAACCAAATTATTTACCAATTATTTTCAGAATCTTGAGATTCTTTAGAATTCATCCCATCATGAAGTTAAATGGAAAATAGATATAACTGCTTATTTGATAGAATGAATGAGTAATGGAGTAGTATACGCAGAAGATTCGATTTAGTGTATAAAAAGATTTAAATGCTTTAGAAAATAATGCAGAAGTAATGCATCTTTTAAAATTTTAATTCCTGAAGATAATTTGAAGGAGAAAAGATTGTCTCGAGCAATTTATTTCTTCAGGTTATATTTGAATTAAAGGTCTTGTATTATAATGCTTCGGGAGATTAAAACTAATAAAATGAGCCTCATGCCGGGCACATTTAATGACATATTCTTGTATTATTAATTGATTTCTGAGATTTATTAAAATAATTTAAATTTGTAGCACACTTATAATCATTCATTTTGGCAGGAATCTATACTAATGTTCTTGACATTAAATTTGGACTGAAATAACAGTGGCCTGAAACGTTCGTTGGCTGACATATAGATGGCGCTACTAGTATTAAATCCATACGGTTTAAGTTAGTCCTAACCTTCAAAAGACACATGTATAAATTTGAAAATTTGAGAGCTGTTGCACTATTAGTATGTGAGTTATAGCATTTTTTAATGAAGCAACTTTTGTTACTTTGAAAAATGGATAAAAGGAATTTCGTGTGTTAATAAAGCATTGCTTTTTGGCGAAAAAAATACTATTGAAGTCAAGGCTTGGCTTTATAAACATTATTCGGACTTTGCACCAGGAAAATAAACCGTAGAGAAGTGGTTTGTCAAATTTAAACGAGGCGAAATGAGCACCGAGGACGATGCACGCAGTGGGCGCCCCAAAGAGGCTGTTACCGGCGAAAACATCAAAAAAAGTCCACAAAATAATTTCTGATAACCGTAAAGTGAAGTTGATTGAGATAGCTGAGACCCTAAAGATATCAAAGGAACGTATTTGTACATCGTGAATGAATATTTGGATATGCGAAAGCTCTGTTCAAAGTGGGCGCCGCGTGAGCTCACAATCGAACAAAAACAACAACAAATTGATGATTCTAAGCAGTGTTTGGAGCTGTTCCATCGTAATAAATCCGAATTTTTGCGTCGACATGTGACAATGGATGAAACATGGCTCCATCATTTCCCACCGTAGCCCAATCAACAGTCAGCCGAGTGGACTGCACGTGACGAACACTACAAATGGTATAACTCACATACTAATAGTTCAACAGCTGTAAAATTTATACACGTGTCTATTCAAGGTTAGGGCTAACTAAAAATCATATGGATTTAATACTAGTAGCGTATTAACATTTCAGGCCATAAGTCGAAGATATTATTAAGTCCTGATTTCTAATCTTTGTTTTATTGTCAATAATAAACAGCCAAAAGGTGCCATATGGCTGAGTGACTGGAGCTCTGTACCAAAGGTTTCGGGTTCCGTCGGTGTCATGCATGTTTGTAGTGGTTCTGAATCCACTTTAAATGTAAGATCTCCGTCTAATATGACTGTAAAGCATTGGGTGTAGGACTGACAACCCTGTCCAGTAAAAAAAGAAAACATGTCCTGTTTAGAAATCTACCAGTAGGCAGACTGGCATAGTCCAACATGGAGCTTTTGCGCCAATAAGAAGAAAGTCCAAATCCTGCATGAATACTTTTAGCAAGAAAGTTTTTAACAATGAATCATATTTTACTAATCATCATGAAGAGGCGATATATCGTATGAGCATGATTTCATCTCAATGACATAGCCATATAAGACCTAAATAAAGCAGGACTGATGTCCTTTTATTATTGTTATAGGTTTCTTATATAATTGATATATTAATAAAACAAAATTATTTCTCACAGAAATTTAAAGTGCAATTAATTATACAATGAACTAAAACAAGTAATATAAAAAAAAAATGAAGTCAATTCCTACTTTTTTTCACTATATTGCAAAGTCCTTTATAAATAATTTTCATTCATTTTCTTAAGTTTATCTCGCGCAATCTATTGGTAGATACATGCAACTTAAATCTAAAGGAAATAATTAAACTAAACTAAAATGAATTAATTAAATTTAATTACTGAATTAATATTTGAAAAAACTATATTAACATCAAGTGTCATCCACTGCGAGTTAAAAAAATGTATTTGAACTTGTGAGGATGAAGAAAAAGTATTTTATGAACGATTAAAAATTTGAACAAGATATATATGGAGAAGGTGGGCAAGAGCAATCGAATAAACTATAAAAATATCGAATTTACATACTAAGACATCTTGATGAAAAAAATAGCAAATGATTTTTATATATTTAAATCATAATACTTTAACAATTTCAATTAGTTAACTAACGAGTTAAATTCTAATAGTTTAATTTTAAATTCTATTGATATTTTATGTTAATTTTTTTTATATTTTTTTACTCTCTCCCTCTCTCTCTCTATGTATATGAACTTTAGAATAATTAACGATTATTACAATTTTTTATATTGATTTTCATAAAACATTTAGGATGGAAATATGTGTGTAATTAGCACATTATGATTATACATAATCACATTGAAAATTTGAACAAGATATATATATAGGGAGAGTGTGAGCTAATTGAAGGAATTGAAATAACATTCAAAACTTATTTCATGTATGCGGTTGATCCATACTAAAGAATAATTCATTAAAAATAAATATTTTTAAGCCAATTATTAAACCAAATTATTTACCAATTATTTTCAGAATCTTGAGATTCTTTAGAATTCATCCCATCATGAAGTTAAGTGGAAATAGATATAACTGCTTATTTGATAGAACGAATGAGTAATGGAGTAGTATACGCAGAAGATTCGATTTAGTGCATAAAAAGATTTAAATGCTTCAGAAAATAATGCAGAAGTAATGCATCTTTTAAAATTTTAATTCCTGAAGATAATTTGAAAGAGAAAAGATTGTCTCGAGCAATTTATTTCTTCAGGTTTTATTTGAAGTAAAGGTCTTGTATTATAATGCTTCGGGAGATTAAAACTAATAAAATGAGCCTCATGCTGGGCACATTTAATGACATATTCTTGTATTGTTAATTGATTTCTGAGATTTATTAAAATAATTTAAATTTGTAGCACACTTATAATCATTCATTTTGGCAGGAATCTATGCTAATGTTCTTGACATTAAATTTGGACTGAAATAACAGTGGCCTGAAACGTTCGTAGGCTGACACATAGATGGCGTTACTAGTATTAAATCCATACGGTTTTAAGTTAGTCCTAACCTTCAAAAGACACATGTATAAATTTGAAAATTTGAGAGCTGTTGCACTATTAGTATGTGAGTTATAGCAGTTTTTAATGAAGCAACTTTTGTTAGTTTGAAAAAATGGATAAAAAGGAATTTCGTGTGTTAATAAAGCATTGCTTTTTGACGAAAAAAAATACTATTGAAGCCAAGGCTTGGCTTTATAAACATTATTCGGACTTTGCACCAGGAAAATAAACCGTAGAGAAGTGGTTTGCCAAATTTAAACGAGGCTAAATGAGCACCGAGGACGATGCACGCAGTGGGCGCCCCAAAGAGGCTGTTACCGGCGAAAACATCAAAAAAGTCCACAAAATAATTTCTGATAACCGTAAAGTGAAGTTGATTGAGATAGCTGAGATCCTAAAGATGTCAAAGGAACGTGTTGGACAAATCGTGAATGAATATTTGGATATGCGAAAGCTCTGTTCAAAGTGGGCGCCGCGTGAGCTCACAATCGAACAAAAACAACAACAAATTGATGATTCTAAGCAGTGTTTGGAGCGGTTCCATCGTAATAAACCCGAATTTTTGAGTCGACATGTGACAATGGATGAAACATGGCTCCATCATTTCCCACCGTAGCCCAATCAACAGTCAGCCGAGTGGACTGCACGTGATGAACACTACAAATAGTATAACTCACATACTAATAGTGCAACATCTGTCAAATTTATACACGTGTCTTTTGAAGGTTAGGGCTAACTAAAAATCATATGGATTTAATACTAGTAGCGTATTAACATTTCAGGCCATAAGTCGAAGATATTATTAAGTCCTGATTTCTAATCTTTGTTTTATTGTCAATAATAAACAGCCAAAAGGTGCCATATGGCTGAGTGACTAGCACTCTGGAGCTCTGTGCCGAAGGTTTCGGGTTCCGTCGGTGTCATGCATGTTTGTAGTGGTTCTGAATCCACTTTAAATGTAAGATCTCCGTCTAATGTGACTGTAAAGCATTGGGTGTAGGACTAACAACCCTGTCCAGTAAAAAGAAAACATCTCCTGTTTCGAAATCTACCAGTAGGCAAACTGGCATAGTCCAACATGGGGCTTTTGCGCCAATAAAGAAGAAAGTCCAAATCCTGTTAACCCAAATCCTGATAAGTAACGATTTATGGCTTACAATCTATACCATGAATACTTTTAGCAAGAAAGTTTTTTATCAATGAATCATATTTTACTAATCATCATGAAGAGGCGATGTATCGTATGAACATGATTTCATCTCAATGACATAGCCATATAAGACCCTAAATAAAGCAGGACTGATGTCCTTTTATTAGTATTCTAGATTTCTTATATAATTGATATATTAATAAAACAAAATTATTTCTCACAGAAATTTAAAGTGCAATTAATTATACAATGAACTAAAACAAGTAATATAAAAAAAAAAAATTAAGTCAATTCCTACTTTTTTTTCACTATATTGCAAAGTCCTTTATAAATAATTTTCATTCATTTTCTTAAGTTTATCTCGCGCAATCTATTGGTAGATACATGCAATTTAAATCTAAAAAGAAACTAAAATGAATTAATTAAATTTAATTACTGAATTAATATTTGAAAAAAAACTATATTAACATCAAGTATCATCCACTGCAAGTTAAAAAATGTATTTGAACTTGTGAGGATGAAGAAAAATATTTTATTAACGATTGAAAATTTGAACAAGATATATATATGGAGAAGGTGGGCAAGAGCAATCGAATAAACTATAAAAATATCGAAGTTACATACTAAGACATCTTGATGAAAAAATAGCAAATGATTTTTATATATTTAAATCTTATACTTCAACAATTTCAATTAGTTAACTAACCAGTTAAATTCTAATAGTTTAATTTTAAATTCTAATGATATTTTATGTTAATTTCTTTTATATTTTTACTCACATATATATGAACTTTAGAATAATTAAAGTTTATTAAAATTTTTGATATTGATTTTCATAAAACATTTATGATGGAAATATGTGTGTAATTAGCACATTATGATTATACGTTTATAATCAAATATCAAAATATTAATACATTTATATTTCATTGTTAACGTATGAATCTTTTGAGCATTAATAAAAAAAAATAATGAGCTTTTAAATATTTAAATTACTTTGTAAAAAGCAAACATATAGTATTTTGGCAAACAATTACTCTTTTATTGCGCTGAATGAATCATTGATTATTTTTAATATTTGAAAAACATCTAAATTATTCTTGTGAAAATTTAAATAATCCAAAATTGTGATGCTGTAACAGAAAGATGAAAAAAAGTTTGATTCTGCTTTTTTCTAATTGGTCTGATACATTTCAAGCATTCCATTTCTCGAATAAAATATTTTTAGAATAATTATGCAAAAAGTCTAATTTAGCATTTGAGATTATAAATCAATTTCAAAAACACTTTTGTTTTTCTAAAAAAAAAATTATTTTCTTAATTCATCTTAACATATTCTTTTGCTACATTATAATAAAAAATTTATTTTTCATTTACGTTAAAAAATAAGTTTCCTATTTTTTTAATTTAATCCTAAAAACGATATTTTTTTCGTTATAGTTAACTACTGAATTAGATTTATCATTGTAACAATGTAAAATTTAAAAAAAAAAAGTTTTCTAATTTTGATGAAAAAAAAAATTGTATGCATTGTTTTAGGAAAAATAGCAAATATAGTTACTGGATAAAAAACTTTCGAATTGGAAAATAAGTGTATCAGCATTTAAATTTTTTTTACAATTTTAAGAAACATAATTAGAAATATTTTCTTGAAATGTCATGTGTTTATTTTCTTAATTGTGAATTAGAACTATTAGCAATACTATTTTAACTTTTTAGCTATTTTTTAATAATGATATATAAACACATTTTATTTAGTCTTAACATATTAAGGTTAAATAAATATAGTCAGCTTTTTGCCTTTTACCCAACTTTCTAATGTTTTTTTCATTACATAATAAATTTCTTTTTTAACTTGAACTAATTGTGATGATATTAAATAATGGATTAAAAATTATTTATTTTTAGACATATTCCAACAGAAAAGTCAACTGTTTGTGTTTGCGATAGTTTTTTTTTAACTTACCATAATAAAAAATACAGTTTCATAGTAGCTGATCAACTAATTAAAAAAAAGTTAATTAACTTTAAACCATTAGAAATTAAATCCACTTACTGTTTTTTTTTCATCAAGACGATTCTTATATAAAGTGGAATAAGGAAGGAATATTAATATAATAATAATAAGGAATAATTCATAATAGAATAGTGGAATAAGGAATAATTCATAAGGAAAAAAACGTACATTTTTGTTGTAACTTTTAATATTTACGGCAATTATTGCCAATCGTTCGTTACGTCACTGATCGTTTAATAAATTTTGGGGCCCGATGACCGAGTGGCTAGCGCTCTGACGCTCGGTAGCACAGGCTTCTGGTTCGAGTCCCAGCGGTGCCGTGGATGTCAGCAGTGGTTCGGAATCCACTTTAAACCGTTGGTCCCGGTCTAATAGGATCGTTGAGTGTTGCGGGGTTAATGCCACTCCACGTCTATAGCTTTCAAGTTACACGTGCCTCCTGGGTAGTACTAAGTGAGTAATGTCGGTGCAGTCTTGTTTACGGCATAAAAGATCCCGGTCTAAGTATTTGCCAAGCTGCATTAGGAAAAAAAAAACTTTAGTAATTTTTTTTTTTCATTTAAGAAAATACAATTTATTCTGTGAAATAAATTCATTTCAAAAGCAATTTATTTTATTAATAAGAATTAAATTAAACAAGTGTTTGAAGTAATTTCAAGAAATTTAACATTTACAAGATTTTAATTAACAAATACTTATTTAAATATTTCATAATTTACGATTAAGTACATATACATTTCAAAATTAATTATTTATTTCATTTAAGAACTGAAATATTACCAATTTAAATGTTATAATATTATTATTAATAATCTGCAAAAGTTCTACATGTGTCTAATCCTCAGTACCCTGCAGTGCGGGACATCCTATGAGTAATCTACTCATGAATGGAGGGAAGGGGCAGCTTTCCTCTGGATGGAGCAAGGGCAAGTATCATGAGCTACTCATGGATGGAAGGAAAGGAGCAGCTTTCCCAATGAGTAGCCTACTTATGGATGGAAGGAAAGGGACAGTTTTCCCATGAGTAGCCTACTCATGGATGATAAGGAAAGGGGCAGCTTTCTCATGGTAGCCTACTTATGGATGGAAGAAAGGGGCAGCTTTCCCATGAGTAGCCTACTCATTGATGGAAGGCAAGGGGTCAGCTTTCCCTTGAATAGTCTACTCATGGATGGAAGGAAAGGGACAAAGCTTTCCCTTGAATAGTCTACTCATGGATGGAAGGAAAGAGACAGATTTCCCTTGAATAACCTACTCATGGAAGGAGAGGGGCAGCTTTCCCATGAGTAGCCTACTCATGAATGGAGGGAAGGGGCAGCTTCTGTATAAGTTCTGCATTGCTTCAACAATAAATAGATTCATTTATCAGCTGTCTCCATGAGCAAAAATGAGCTGCCTCTATTAAGTCGATGTTCATAGTGACTTGGAGTGCACTACGAACATCGTCTTAACCAATGCTTGGGTTGGAACCAAATGAACTCGCCCGGTACACCAATCAACTGAATAATAAAAATGCGATTATGAAAGAAACGTCTTATGAGTTAAGAGTAATGGAGTCCGAGTTAGTAGCAATCTGACTCATAATTCAACATTTACAAGGAATTTTCAGAGCGCTGTTAATTTTCATTACAGACAAGATTTCAGCTTGGAGCAACTTAAATTGATGGAAAAACTTAAGCATCAAATGAACCTAAAAATATAAGATTAAAAACGTTTGGTAATATAGCTACCTTATAACTAGCTATCCAATTCACATATGATAATACTAATAATATTTTTAATCAAATACTACCTCATTCGAAAACTAATCAATGCAATGTTGATCCAATCATCAAAAATTAATTAATTCATCCAAACGTGTTGTAATAAAATGTTTAGAAATCTTCCTAGTATAATGATCATCAAACTAAATCTTCTCATCAATATGATTTTGAAACTCAAATATTTCTTTTATTTCTAGAAGATTGTAGCGGTTATAAATATTACATTAAAATATACAAAAATCTGGAAAACTATAGACCAGCTCCTCTTTTATCTTTTCTGAGAAGAATTGCATAATCATATGCACAATATACTTCATCAATTTATGGAAGCTAACAATATCATTTGAGAAAGAAATTCGGATTCATTTTCTGAATCCCAATTGCTTTTTTTAGAAATTATATTGTAATAATATTGTATTAATGTCTATCAACCACCCATTAACTTCTTAGAGTAGTGTAATTCATCACTTCTTGATTTCAGAATGGCGAATGCACGGGTGCAGTTTATCTGGATATTCAAAAGATATTTGACTAAGTGTGGATTGAAGGACTCATATTAAATATGGAAACCTAAAGTTTCCCTCTGGGGCCTGATGGCCTGAGCGTCTAGAGGTTAATTAACCATGTATTTTAATTTTGGTAATCAACTTTACTGATAAGTTTTTTTTTGAGCCATATCTAACGATATTACCTATTTGTAGGTTCTAATGATAATTATGAAAATTATTAAAAGTGTGCCATTTTTTTGCCGACTGTACATTAATTAATGAACCTTTATATTCACCAACTTGGGCTCATCTCATTTCTGCTGTTTTCTGTTTAAATAACCGGATCAATCCGGATTTCGGCTCTGTATTTTAGCATGATCGAGCCTGATGGCCGAGTGATTAGTGCTATGGTACTCTGTACCACAGGTTTCGGGTTCGAATTCCGGCAGTGCCATGGATGTTTGTGGTGGTTTGGAATTTACTTTACAGCCGCGGTCTCATATAAATGTAGAGCATCACAGAGCCCAATCAGACTTGTACACCCACATCATTCCCAAACTGTAAAGGTAACTCAGCTCTAGACACAGTAATGTGGTGTAGTAGTAATGTTTCCATCTTCTATCTGGGAACTAAAATATCCCTTCTGCTCTTCTTAAATCTTCATTTTGGCCATTCTACTAAGTTCAACGCTTTTACCGCAATTTGTGCAGAGAATACCGCCATTCTAGGTAAAAGGAAAATTCTAACAATATATTTCTTTTTCTTTAAGCAAACATCTTGTGGATTTCTTTGTATGATAAATTGCATTAAACATTAATAACACAGAAGTCGTATTTGTCAGCAAGCCTCATAAATATAAAGAATTTACTTTACAAACAAACTTCTTTCGGTAAACTGAATTCAAATATTAAGGAATTTATCTTCAGAAATATCTCAGTTGGCATTTTCATTTTAACTATACAAAACAAAACTACAGAAATAATGTTAGAAGACTGTATCCCGTCCTCCCTAAATATTGAAAAGACTGAGTTGGAATAGTAAAAGTCTTATTTTCACCTTTACACTCTATCAACTCATCACCTATACATACCCGGTTTGTGCTTATGCTGTAAAAAATATGATTCTGGAAGCATATCAAAATATTACTACAAGATGAATTATTAACGCCAATTGGTATATGAAGAATTAAGTAATTCAATTTATTTCTTCATTATCCTTCAAAGAATATTGTAAAAACACTTAACTTCTTCAATAACCACCAACCTCTGGTCATTCTAAAAATTTAATTTTATGAGCTACATACAAATATTAAGACTCAGGAAAATTTTCCTCTAACTTCCCATTTACGTTTTTTTTTTTTTTTTTTGTCTTGCAGATCTGTTCTTGTTTGTAGTGGTTCTTAAAACCGTAAAACCATAAGGTCCCTAATATGATCCCGTAGGTCTAATATGATCGTAGGCATATTAGACCTCGTAGAGCGGAGGTTGTCTTGAGGTTTAGTCAGTCTTCAGCTCTCGTGGTTCCTCGCTAAAAGTGAAGCTGCATATCGTCCTTCGATGGAGTCCTTTGGACCTGATTTCTTGCACCAGAGAGATCAGTAACAACAACAGACCTGTTCTAAAATTTACTGTTTCATTTTTTAATCTTGGAGCATCAACAGATCTCTCGCAAATCTTTAAAGTTTGACACCACACGAGAGGCAGTGCCGTTTAATAATCTTTTTAACGTTACATTGCTTCAACAATCTCAAATGGTAACAATTTTATTAAAAATAGTTAACAATATTTCTGTAACACATAAATTTTTATGAAACTTTTTTTACAGGTTTTACCAAATATATCTTTTGTATATTTGTTCTTTATGTTATATTTAAATCATTAAACAAATACAATACGCAATCTAGTATAAATTTCAAAATTAAAATTTCCATCTTCATTCTTTGTAGATTTTCAAATAAACTCAGAAGAAAGCCAGAGTGATATTTTAAATAATTCTTATCACGTATTTTCATCATTTATTTTAAATGTTGAAAATTTAAATGCTACAATTCTGTAAGAATAATTTATTGGTATCAACGTCTGTAGGCAAGACTGTCAGATGGAATAGTTTTTAATTAATAACATCAATAATCCATTCTACATAATTTGACAAAACTTTTGTAGAAAAAAACAATATATTAAAATATTCAATCTAAAATCAAGATGAAGTATACTGGATTTCACGTAATTCAATTAAAGATTATTTAAACGAAAAAAGACTAAATAAAGGAATATTGTATTATTCTTTATTCAAACGATAATACATTAAAATTACATTAGACTGAGAATAAGATTGATCTAATTGAAAATATGGTAAAATGACTTTAAATAAACTTCAAGAAGAAAATACGTGTCGTATGCACTTTCTATTTTATTTATTAAAGTTTTTAATCGATAATATAATACCTAATAGTTGCTTTCTTTGGATTTTATTTATTTTCAGCTTAACACTTAATTTCAGCTATCAAAGACAACCTGCAGTGACCCATAATTGAATGTTTTACCGCTACAGAGTTTTTCTGACCTTTAATAACAAATCGATCTAAAAATCATAAGTAAAGTTGTGAAACTTTAATCATTAAAGAATATTAACTAATCTCTAATGTTGTGCATTATAATGCTTTTCAAGTTGAAGTTTCATCAAGATTTTACACAATAAAATCATGTCGGTGATATTTTACTTTAAATACTTTTGTATTATATAATTATACTTTCGTATTATTTGAATATTAAGTCATTTAAAAATGCCATGACATTAATCTTAAATTGCATTGCAAATAATTGGGACTCCAAACTAAAATATCCACTTTAAATATTGAAAATCTTGCAATCAATGTGGGAGTATTGTTTAAATTTAATTTAAGATTAGAATCAAGGAAACATGTTGCAGACTGTATGTATGCATAACACTAATATATGTGCAATACTTCAGCATTATTAATATTTATTATGTAATAATCATGAAAACGAAATAATTATTAAATGTTATTAGGTGAGTTAAATCAATTTCACTTAGTATCTCCTTACCATAGATTAGAGATATGTAAATTTATTAATATTATAAATTTAGCAAATTGATTAAATAATTGAAAAGTTATCGTGATTATTCCAAAATCAGTTTTAAGGGACATTTATAATATAATAAAAACTCGTTTTTTATGGAATTGAATTTTTATAGAATTTCATAGAATTGGATAGAATTTTACTAATTTTGATTTTTAATTTATCAATTAGTTTATTTTTTTTTTTCATTAGTTTATTTTCTTTTCCTTTCTCTTTCAATAATTAATTATTATAGTATCTTATATCCTGTTCTAATTAGACTAATTTCATAAATCATCAAATTCAATCTCAGTTTGGACCTTATTTTCGGTAAAATTATTTCTTCTTGTAGTATATTCCTTTTTTAATCTCCCAATTTATTTATCAAATGTATTCGAGATCTTTTTTTTCCATAATATTTAATTTCACGAGAACTAAAATTTTTACAAACTTATATTTATCGACAGTATATCTCTATTAATAGTCGTTGTTTTTTGTTATAAAACAAACATTATCAATTATTGTGAATCATGGTTATTCAATTTGATAAATATAACGGAATTTCACTTTTTTTAAAATTATGTTATTGATTGATTTAAATTCATTTTAATTAATAAAACGTATTAATATCATTTCATTAATTTTAAAATTGGTTACACAAAATTATACGTTACATGGCGATAATGCGTTATTTATTAAATTAACCTTCGTACAAAGGATTTTACGCATTTCTGATTAATTATCATATTATGAACAGCCGTGCAAGGTCATTAAATGAGAGTAATTTGCAATATATGATGTAAAATTATCTAACTCACTTTAATAATTAGGTATGCTGAATAATAACTGAATGCTTTTAATATACCATATATGCAATATAATCAAAAGTCAATTTAAGCAATAATTTAAAAAATATCCTTTTACTAGTTATAAGTTACTTTAAAAAGATATTACGTTTTTATAATTATTCAATAAATGACGGAAAGTATTTTGTACTTACATTTTCAAATTCTTATTTAATAATACAAAGAATCACAGTAAATTCTCATAGTGTAATTCATTTGAAAGCTTCCAATGCGTTGACACTGCATATAACTGACAATGTTAGCAAAATAAAAGCATGCGACAATAAAAACATAAAACTGACATGTTATATTCATTGTTAGTTATATGCTTTTATTTTATGTTAGTGTCATTAGCACAACATTAGAAATAGTTATTTTTTAATTAAAAGGAAATCTTGCTATCTAGAAATTTTGGATCTTCAATTTGAAATAGTCCTAATATCCAATGCATCAAATAAAAACTTCTGGAATATATTGGATAGAAACAAATTTAAATTCTTGAACAGAACATACTTGTCTGAATCATTGCTTTCAACAATGAATATCATAAAATCAAAGTGCAGGTCCCAATTTACAAAGGTGTAATCTTGATGACTGCTTACGAGCAGGAAACATTCTCCCTTCTTCTTCATTGGTGCAAACATCATCCTATGGTGGTCCAAGGCAATCTACCTACTGGCAAGATTTTGAGACGTACAAAAAAAAATCATCTTCTGACATAGGCTACTCTAACGGTCTACATTCATATTAGACCAGAACATATGGTTTAAAAGATAATTCCGAATGCCTACAAACATCCATGGCCCCCCGTGATTCGAATCCGAAATGGGTGCTAGTCACTCCAGTCATTAGGCGCCAAAATTTTCCTACTCTCCAGTTATGAAACATTGTCCAATGAAATGCCATGTCGAATCTCAAATTGGCTTTAATAATTATATTTTCATAAAAGAATTTCTATACAAACGAATTGTAAACCAAGAATTGGTAAAAATTTATCTCTATTATTTATTAATTATTTATTTTATGTAAGAATACAATCAATAATTTTTACATATTCAAATTATATTTTTTAGAATATTTTTTTTGTATATTATGTGTTTTATTAGCTATTCCAACCTATAAATATACTTTGAAAAACAAATGTACTCGCCTGCCACATCGGTATTCTATAACGTGTCCTAAGACACAAAATCTTGCTGATCCTGAGTGTAAAATTCCTGCTGGCAAATCCGTTGGGGCAAAAAACATCCTGCTCCAACGAATACTTAATAGATAACGCAGCAATAAGAAGTTTTTAAATAAGTTGAAACTCCTTTCTTCTAACGAAAGCAACAGGATGAATATTAATAATTCGACCCTCTATATTATTCGATTGCAATGAGGAAACGTTTTTTTGAAAAAAATGGATATTTTTAGATGAAGTTTCGTCCTTTAAAATATAAATAAAAACTATTTTAAATTGAAAATATTGGATCATGTCACACAAAATCTATCCGATCAATTTCCGATCGTCCTTCACGTCCAAAACTCTGTCTGTAGCGACAGATGATAACACCTTATTGGGTACAGAGAAACCTGGTAGATGTAAGAAATCCGTTGGGTATAGGGACCATGACAGATATAAAGCACCCCATTGAATACGGGAGGTATGACATGTAAGCCCTCCATGGAGTACGGGCTACCTGACGTTTTCTGTCAGTTTGAAGGAGGGTTGCTTCATAGAGAAATTTGTTACATATATATTTATGTAGCAGATGGATAAACGTTTGCGGAATCAAATACATGCTAAGCGTTGGGACTATGGCACTTTTATAGAATATTAATTTAACAATGGACATATGTGCTTTAATGTGTTATAAATGTATTGTTAAATCATATCTATCTAAGTAATAATATTTATGCGTATAATATTTAAAATATTGGTCGTATGGCATATCGACATTTAGATCATATGGTATTTTTACTATGTTAGGTTAATACGTTCTTTCTTTTTGTATTAGGTTAATTTTTTAGATAGATTTTATTTACGTTTAAAAGGAAGAAATTTTATTTTAAATTTAAGATATTGGATCATGTCACATTAATTTTATCTAATCGATTTCCAATCATCTTTTATGTCCGAGACACTCTATATAGTGACAGATGATCACACCTTATTGGTTTACAGAGAACATGGTAGATGCAAGAACTCCATTGGGCACTAGGACCGTGACAGATGTAAGTCCTCCATGGAATACGGGTAACATGGCGTTTTCTGTCAGTTTGAAGGAGTGTTGCTTCCTATTAACATAGAAATTTATTACATATCTATTTATATGCGATTTTATTATATGCGATGCTATTTATGTTTGATGAATCAAATAAAGGCTACGTGTTGGGTCTGTGGTACTATTTATTGAATATTAATTTAATAATTGACACATGTACTTTAATTTGTTATAAAGTTATTAGTAAATCCATATCTATCTAACTAATAGTGATTTAAATATACGTTATAATATGGAGACAGTTTTAAGGAAAATTGCTCAAAACTAATAAAAACAAGAAACCTATTTAATTTTAAATAAAATCTGTTGCTCTAGAAGGGTTATCAAATCAGTATTTGAATGTTACACAATTTGTTTCAACTAAATCCTGAACTAAAATTAGATTTCACTCTAGCAAAGACTTTAGAGCTGCACCCTATTAAGGACTTGAGATATGACATCATAATTAGGTAAAAATTTCGCCACTCTTTGATCTTCCTGATTAAATGTACTAAAGTGTGTGTGTTATGTAAAGGGCGAAAATTCCAACAGCGCTTCCTGCCGTGTTATTGGGTTTGATTGCCGCACGAAATTCAACGCGACAGACGGCTTAGTAGCCATTGGAAGCGTAATTACCGGATCTTATTCGGGGACAATACTGGCTAATTATAAACTAATCCGCCTTTGCAGTGCCTGCTACTGGGCGTCCACTACTTGAGTTCGAGATTCCATATCTAAATGGTAGTGATTTTCTTATGGGTAATACTGTTTATAAATAGGTCACCACATACATGTGGAAAAAATTGAATTATTTTGATGAAGACATTTAATTTAACTTAGATTGATATGAATGGATAAGTATAAGGGATGTCAATATATGTGCACCTATAAAGGTAAATCTATTTATAGATTATTTATCTATTTATAGAAAAAAAATCAGTTATTTTGATAAAAGAAATATAAAATTTAATTTACCTTAATGATTGATAGGAATGTCATAATAGGGTTTATAGGAATGAATAGGAATAATAAGGGCAAATATATGTACCTACAAGGTAAATCTATTTATAGATAGATATAACACTTAATTTTAACATAGAAGTAAATTATAACTGTTCGTATGTTTTAAATGATAGGGCTAAATGGCCGAGTGGCTAGCGCTCTGGCACTCGGTAATACAGGTTTCGAATTCGACTCGGATGGTGCCATGGATGTTTGTAGTGGTTCGGAATTCACTTTAAGCCGTAGGTCTTGGTCTAACATGATCGTGGAGCGTTATTGGGGCATTGTTACTCCCGCGTCCGTGGCTTCTCTTCAAACTACACTCACTCACCTCCTGGGTAGTGCCAAGTGAGTAACGTCGGTGCAGCACTTGCCTTAAGGCATCCAAGACAATTGTCTAAACGTTTGTCAGCTGCATTAGACTAAAAATAATTTACTTCTATGTTAAAATTAAGTGTTATATCTCTTCATATATTTTAATGGATATATTTCAAAACTTTTTTTTTCCTAATGCAACTGGCAAACAGACATGGACGTTTTGGATGCCTTAAGGCAAACGCTGCACAGACGTTACTCACTTGCATTACCCAGGGGGAGCGGGTGTAACTTGATGGTAAGCCACGGACGCGGAGTAACAATGCCCCCGCAACGCTCTACGATCCTATTAGGACCGGGACCTACGGTTTAAAGTGGATTCCGAACCACTACAACACCCTTGGGCAAAGCCGGGATTTGAACCCGATACCTGTGGGACCGAACGCCATATATATATATATAATGACAATCTTTAACAAGTATTCTATATAATACAATATTGAAAATACTTGACTACGAAACAATACATTTACTGAAAAGGAAAAAATTCAATTATATTTACAAAAAGAATTACAAATTTTACAAATTTTTATTACATCGGAAAGAAAATATTATTTCATTAATTCTTAAACAGTTGATGTTGGTGTAAGGTTATTAAACAATATATTAATGTAGGCGTAACGAAATATATTGGAAAGACTGGATTAAATATTCAACCTTCAGATATCTAATTTTTAGATTCATTTAAATACACGCTTGTTTATGTAAAAGTAGGTGGGAATTGTATTATATTGAAAAAGAAACATATAATGAATGGATTATTAGACATTCTTTAGAATGGATAACATCATGAATTATTTTTTACATATATTTTACAAATTTGGCCAAAAGTATAAAGAACCTTTAAAAAATTATATTTCGAAGTTATTGGATTGAACGGAAAGTAATGCGTGATTTTAACTATTTAAATTCAAGTCGATATAAGCACGAATTCGATTTGTGAAAAAAAAAATCAATTACATTAATCTTTTTTATATGCATTTAATTATATCAAACTTATTTATTGCATTAAAGGATTTAATTACATTAAAATAGTTTCTTCGTATTTTGTAAAAAAAAATAATAATTACACCTTACAGATACCAATATGTATATTACATATACTACTATACCCGAACAGTAAGACCAATTATTATTTTTTTCAAAAAACTCTTTATTTATTCTTCCAAATTCATTTCATGCCTTCGAAGTAATCCCCTTCCCCGAACACAATGTACTAATGAGAACTTTTTTTCCAATCCTCAATGCATGCTAAAAATCATCGTCAGGGACGGCCTTCAAAGCAATCTCTTCAATCGACTCAAAGCGGTTTCCCCGGAGTGGTCTTTTGAGTTTAGGGAATAGCCAGAAGCCGCACTGCGTGAATACGGATGTTTATGGAACAATATGGGTTTCATTTTTGGAGAAAAGTCACGAAGAATCAATGCAGTGTGAGCTGGCCCATTCAGTGTTTACGGTACCCATCAAGATTTGACGCATTTGAAGCCCAAAATGGAATTGACTTCCTTTTGGTCCAACATTCCTTTTGAAATTCCAAAATCTTCAGCAAGGTCTCTAATTGTAAATCGACGGTTTGCAAGTACCAAATGTATAATTTTTTTGGACGTGAGCTTCGTCGGTTGAGGTTGAGGGTCTACCAGAGGGCTCTTCGTCTTTAACGCGTTCTCTGTCTCCTTTGAACTGTTTATACCACTTCTAAACATTTCTTTCCGATATAGGAATGCTCCCCGAATGTCTTCTGAAACATTCTATTCATTTCCGCAAACAAAATTGAATGCAAGTTCTTTGCTCAATTAATTCAGACATTTCGAAAATCGCCGGAATCAATTTTAGCGTCTCACAAAGCCAAGCGTAACTCAAACACTAATGAATATTTTGAAGTCAAATTTCACTCAGATGTCAAAGACAGCACCAACAATCTAAAAAGAAAAAAAAATTGAAATTACATAAGACCCTGGAATATTAAATTGAAAATTTGAAAATTGAAAATTTTTGGGCACAGTAGTATACCTCTTTAAATACACTTTCTGAATGAAACTCACAGATGCATCTCGTAAAAATTAGAATATTTTCAAAAACCTACAAAAATATATTAACCACTAAAAGTATTTCGTCTCACTTATTTTTCTGGATATATTTATAAAATTTTGTAAAAATTATTTTCAACGCTTACATTAAACAAAATCAATAAAATGAATAGTTAACGAAGAGAATAGCTATCTAACTAATATAAAAGTTATTATCTTCAATACTTAATTAATAAGGATTAAAAATTGTTTTCCTTAATAAAGTCTTACTGTTTTGCTTATTTAATTTATTATATCAAAGACGAAATGGTAAATATTATTCTTTTCAGTAAAAAATAATTATAAAATAATAAACATATAATTATTAAAGTAATTAATAACTTCATTTTGAAGGGCCGTTTCTAATTCCATAATCATGCAATAATATTTTTGGAAAAAGAGTAATAATAATACATGATTATGAAATTACAGCGGCCCTTGAAATTTCAGCTCCCTTTTAAATTTCATTCTGTTTTCGAATTTGAAGATGATTTTAAAAATAATGTATATAGGTTTAAGAAAAATGTGTGTCTTAAAATCACCAAAAAGTGACCGAAATTTTTATTATTAACCTGCACTTTTTTTATTATTTTCAGTATAAGAAATAGTTTTTAAATTCCAAAAAATGTTTTGAAAAGAAATTCGCAATAATATATATATATATATATACTGTTTGGCATCAACATTGTTTAAAAGTTTATTAATAGATGACGCTGTAAACGCCATAAAGAAAGTGAATTCGGCTGCCAGTGATATTTTGAATCGAAATGACAACGTATTTGGAATGAGTTGCACATTAAACCAACTGTAGTGTTCAATGTGCTTGATTGTTTCGGTTTTTGATGGAAAAGTGACTTGCAGGTTATTCGAAAGTCATGACAGTTTAAAAGTGTGAAGTCCCTCCACCATGGCAAGGTCATACCAAATTGTATGTGAAAAATCAGTGGAACGTTTTTAATTTTTGATACCATACTGTTCTCCTTCAAATACCTTCAATTCAAATTTGGGGGAAAAAGTGAGAATTTAATCACAATCACCCGGTTAATATATGCATTTATATATATATATATATATAAATATAGACTCGAACAGGTTTAATTAACAGACATCTTTAATCTTAAAAAACTTTTTGAATTAAAGAAATGACAATTCTACACAATATATCCACATTTTTAGCCAAAGATATAGCTTCTTTACTTCAATTATTTCCAAACTATAAAAGAAATAAAATAATTATATATTATTTTGTAACCTATAAATCTGAATGTAGTCAATATTAAGAAACTAGCATCCCAAATATGCTTTATGCTTTTTATGATTTACTTTCTACTGTTGCGTAATGACTTCGTTACAAGTACCCGATGCAGTTCTTTGGTTTGAAGGAGCTTCCCAAAATCCATTAACGTATCACAGTAATCTGAGGATTAACCTCTAAGCGTTTTCTGAATCAGTGATTGCTAATAACTCGTCATCATCATTGCATCACTCCAAAAGCCGATTATTAATCAATTTTGGGATGAATATTTAAGCGTGGTAACATTAACATTGATAATAATATATAACAGCAATAGACCCTTTATATAATGGATAAGATGATACTTAAATCTGTTACATTTCTTACATGTTTATTTTCTATATATTATTTTATATGAGTTACCAATCGTACCAAATATTTAACTATTCATATATGTAAAAATTATCGATATGTAGTGTGTTTATATATTCATAGTATAGTAGAATCCCTATTATTCGAGTTAATATGGACCAAGCTAATCGTCGCAAAAAAATTATTTATATAAATTATGGCTACATAAGGAGATCAGATATGAACTTAAACACAATTTATTAGTTTATATGACACTATATGCATGTACAATCCTTGTGATGTACACTTTCTGTGCTTTCATTAAAAAAGATAATATAAAAAATAATTTAAAATGTCAATTCCTTTTTTTTCACTATATTGCAGAAAAGTCCTTTACAAATAAAGTTGAAATTTTCCTCTTTCATCTGGCGCCATCTATTATTAGATACATGCAACTTAAATCTAAAAAAAAAAATAATTAAGGAATTAAATTTAATTAATGAACTAACATTTGAAAAAACTGTATTAACATCAAGTGTCAGCCACTACAAGTTCAAAAAAATGTATTTGAAGTGTATTTGAACTTTTATTAACGGTCGAAAATTTTAACAAGATATATAAATATATATAGGAAGAGTGTGAACTAATAGTAGGAATTGAACGAGGAATAAAACTGTTCATTTGAAGAATTTCTTGATGGGTGTCCTTTATAGATGTCCTTTCCTAGTTGCAATGCTATTCCGTTGTATAGTGTCATCAGAAATGCAGGTTTAGTCTCTTCTTGCTGCTTAATTTAGTTGAATAAAGAAAGATTATGGCTAAATAAGAATATAAAATATAAATTTACATGTAATTTATTAATTTTCAGGGCACTATATTTACACTATTTGTGAAATACACTTCCTGTGCTTTCATTAAAATGGGGAATTAAATTTTTCATTTCAAGAATTTCTTGATGGATGTCTTTCATAGATGTCCTTTTCCTTGATAGAAGCCCTTTTCCTAGTTTCAATGTTATTCCGTTGTGTAGTGTCATCAGAAATGCAGTTGTAACCTCTTCTTGTTGCTAGTTTAGTCAATTAAACGTAGTTAGTTATTTAGTTTATTCAATTACTTATTTCAGTAGTACACAGATTTACAGAACAAATGATTTCCTTCTAATGGACATCGTTTCCATTATTACTCATCAGTTGTATGCAAATTTCAATAATATTATATTCTGGTTTGCAGTTTTCATTTATTTTCAGCTGTTCCTCTACACATCTTTTAACAAGAGTTTCATAAAAAATAAAGCCTTTGTACAAATTCAACAACAATCCGTCATCACCAGTTTCATTTTCATCATTTGGTAGCTTTAATGCGACAGGTATGAATATTTGGTGCCACAGGTATTCTCGAATGAAATATGGCAACCAGCCTACACTTTACAGAATAATGCTTCTCTTATGAAATCTGGAGACCTATGGCGAATGGCTAGTGCTTTGGCCATTGGTATCACAGGCTTCAGAATCGAATTCTGGCGATGATGCCGGTTACATTTAAGTTGGCAGTAATGTGAGAAATGCCCAGTAGAATGATAAAAACCGAATATTCAAAAGAGAAGTAGAAAAACGCTTAAAAAAAAGGAAAAATACTTTAAAAAAGTAAAGATGGCCAGACGCCAAGAGATGGCCTGATGGCCAATTGGCTAACGCTCTGGACAGATCCTAGCTTATATGTTTGATAATGGTTCAGAATCCACATTAAACTATAGGTCCCTGTCTCATTAGCTCAAAGTGTGAAAAAATGACAGTATATGATAAACCAAATCAAACATTTAAAATAAGGGTGTTGATTGCTCTCGGTAGGTCTCAAAAAATAGCAAAGAAATAAGCAATTTCCATTTTTGAAAGAATAAAAAGAAGCTCTCTCTCTTAAGCGCTCTCTCTTTTAAGTGTAGAAAAGATAAAAAAATAACTCTCTTGTTGCTATTGCTCTATGTTTTTATCCAAAGAAGCATACCATGCTAAACACAGCAGATGAAAGATGAAAGTGGGAGCTTAAAAGTTAGTTGGCAAGAATAGAAAAATATCATAAAAGATTTTGTTTTTTCGTTCAGTTACTCGGTTTTATCAGAATGATTGGGAAACTATTGTACAAACATAAGGAGGATGTTATAAAAGCAACAAAACCATAACGAATCACCCAATAATGCAAGATCGGATCTCATGCAGTGAAGCGCTAGAAAGTCTTGCTGTAATATGAAATAAACTGTTCAAATATGCTGCAGTCAGCAATGACACATGCTTCATATCGTCGCTTCTCTGTACATTTACGAATACATCAAGCAAATTTCATTTCATTCAAGTTCCATACATCAAGAAAAATTTTCCTTTTTAAAAACAAATGGCGTTTCATGCTAGTTCAATTCATTTATCTTCGTTTCATTCAAGATTCATCGTTTACAAGAAAATTTCCACTTTTACTTCATTTCATTTGTCACAAAATTGCCAACAGCTACGGAATTTCTGACAATAATAACAGTAATGGATCGAAGAGATAGTAATTGAATTTATGATATCTTAAAGTTCTTTATACGATTTCAAAGGCAAATGCCAATGTCGCGTTTTTGTACGTTGACGAATACATCAAGCCTGTTTCATTTCATTCAAGTTTCATTTTATTCAGATTTCATTTCATTCAAGCTTCATACACCATGGAAGGTTTTGTCTTCCTAGCAAGTTTCATTACACGTTTTCTTCGTTTCATCCATGTTTCATCACTTTCAAGCAAGTTTTGACTTTCATTTCATTTGAAATCTCATAAATTGCCAGCAACTACGGAATTTCTGACAATAATAACAATAATGGAATCGAAGAGATAGTAATTGAATTTATAACATCTTAGATAACGATCTTTATACGATCCCAAGGAAAATATCAATGTCGCATTAAATGTCGCTTTTATGCACATTGACGAATACATTATTCAAGTTTCATTTCATTCAAGATTTTGTCTTCCAATTGAAAAGATTTTGTCTTCCAGGCAAATTTCGTTTCAAGCAGCAAGTTTCGTTTCGTTTCAACCTATTTTTTCTTCGTTTCATTCAAGGTCGTTTTCAAGCAAGTTTCAACTTACATTTCATTTCATTTCAAGTCTCATAAATTGCCACCAGCTGCGGAATTGTTGACCATAATAACTGTAATGGATTCCAAGAGATAGTAATTGATTGTATGAGATAAAGATCTTTACGTGATTCCAAAGCGAAATGTCAACCTATGAGAGAAACAGATCCCTAATATGAGATTCATTGAGCTTACAATTAAAATGCAATGACGAAATTAAGTTCTTGACTCTGTCATGCGTTTTGTTTTGTTAAATTGATACAATTGACCCTTGTAACCCCAATCTTTGGACTTCCCTTGTATTTCCACCGGAAACTGCCTAACTAGCATGCATATCCATCTTGTGATTATTCCAGTATTCAGTCATCTGTGCATCATTATCGATAATGATGATGGCTAATTGCAACAATGTTTTTAATGATTTGTGTTTGCCTAGTTTTATTCTATCACCCTTCATATTAATTACTATCTATAAATACTCTTAGTAGGACTTTATAAAAGTAACAATTTTTAATTAGTAGGAACTTATTTATTATTCTTATTGTTATTGCTATTTTGCATGCTGGAGAAATGTTTTCTCATTAGCATTGTATAACATTCTAAATACCCCCATCAAATAATATCCCATTGTTTAACATGTTCATTATAATAGCTATAACAGGTTAATCATAACGATATGTTTTGTTGGTATGTGATTACTTTTCGAATGGAAAAAGTAGAAAATCTGCTGATTTGTCTGAAATATTTCATCAAAGAAGCCAAATATATATTTAATATTGTTGCGATTTTGCCATCGAGGAGGGGAATATGATTTAGTTAAATGCTTATTTCTTTCCTTCTTTCTCACAGCATCAGTTGTATGACGTGCAATGACACATCCTTTATAAACATTGACCTTTGCGATAATTTTTCTGATTTTATCCTGAAACATTTTAGAAAGATATAAGCATGGATAATAGCTGATTATGATTCAATATAGCTAATATGAAACTCTTTTTTTAAAAAAAAATGTCTCTTAATTGTATTTAATATTGACTGGATAACAATGTTCAAAGATTTTTTTTATCTTGTACAAGGTCATTTTTCTTCATAGTATTTTAATTACTTGTTTCCAAATGAACTATATAAAGTGCCAATGCTAAACTTAAAAAAATGTTATTAAATTTTGAAAATTTTAAAATAAATCATATCATTACGTAAATTCATTTTCTAAATTTTCTTATTTATTTAACTGTTAAATAGTCTTCTTATGCATTACAAAAGCAGATTTTTAAATGTACATATAGAATTGGTAACTAATGCTTATAAAAATATTGCACAAAACATGGAAAATATGTAAAGAAGCAAGAAATGGAAAAAATATTTTTACATTATAATAAATAAAACTAAAAATGTTCTAGATTATTAGCAATTTACTGTGGCTCTAGACGCAAAGGCTTAGGTTTGAAGCCCCGGCTGTGGCATGGATTTTTGTAGTGATTCAGAATTCACTTTTAAACCGTAGGGCCCTATCTGATTTATGACCGTCGAGTGTTGTGGGGTAGGGTTACTAGCGTCTGTAGCATATCTTAGCTATACATGCCCCCTGGGTAATATCTTTCGGTCTAAATATGACTATTGAACGTTGGGCGTAGTGCTGAGAACCTTACCCTGTAAAAAAGAAAACACCTTTCTCGAAAATCTGCCAGTAGGCAGACGACCGTGGGCCGCCATGGGGCTGCGCCATTTTGACAATTTACGAGAAAATTATATATTTTCTACAAAAATTCCACAACTTTTTAATTAGTTGGAAAATCACGAGTTAAAAATATCACAAATGGTTTTATATAGAAAAATATACTTAACTTAATAAATTCTAATGAGAAAATAATTATTTAGCTAAAATCAATTAAATAATACTTATTATTAATTTCCTTTCAGAATTAATATACTCTTGATGAAAAAACAGAAAACTCACAATCTTGAATCTAATTTTTTTAAGTAATTACATAGGTCATGGGAACGAAGATAAAAACTCCTTCAAGCAAATTCTGCTATAGATAGAATACTTTTGGAAACAAAGGTCTAAGCTAACATTATTCAAGATTATCAGCAATATACAAGATAATAATATTTTTTCTAATATATATAAAATATATAAGAAAAAATTAATTAAGAAAATAATATATTTTTCTTGTATAGTGCTGATAGTCTTGAATATTGTTTGCTTAGACCTTTTGTTTCCGAAAGTAAAAATAATATATTTTTATAAAAAAAAATCACGACTTATAAAATTTAATTGGAAAATCTCGAGTTAAAAAGATCAAGCAAACGGTTTATATAAAAATATACTTACTAATTTAAGAATAGCACTAATAAAACAAATTATTTAATCAAAATTAATTAATATAATAGAAAATAATGAAAATAATATTTTTATAAAAAAATCACAACTTATAATTTAATTGAAAATCACGAGTTAAAAGATCACAAAAGGTTTAAATAATAGAAAAAAATAATTATTTAACTAATTAAATAATAGTACTAATAGAAAAATAATTAGTCATGGAAACGAAGATAAAAAACTAAAATTAATTAAATAATACTTATATACTAGAAAATATATTATTTTTCTAGTTTATTGATAATCAAATTTCTATATATTATAGAAATAATATATTTCTTATTTCAAAATTAACAAATGGTTTTTGATTTTATAATTAAAATTGATAGAAAAATTGCTAATTTCTTTAGATTGCAAATTGACAATGATCTTGAATCTCCTTTTTTAAGTAATTACATGGGTCATGGAAACGAAGATAGAACCCCTTCAAGCAAATTTTGCTATTGATAGAACCCTTTCGGAAACAAAGGTCTAAGCATCATCTCTATTTTAGGAATATTTGAATCATTATAATCGCATGGAACGTGATCTATCTGTACTTTCTTCCAAAAGATAAGTTCTCCGGTAGTCCACAAATCAAACATGTTTGTCAAAGTTGCTGTGATGGACAATAATATTTTTCGAAATAGTTTCTAACTCAAACTCATAAGACTCGTTGTAAAATTGAAAGATTAACACTTTGAATCATATAATAGTGTTATATTTTGCAGATCGTTTCACAAAATACCTCAGATAGTGGTAAAAATACTTTGATTTTTTTTTTTTTTTTTTTTTTGCTTTAAATTAATTCCTTGCGTTTAATTTCTTTTTAAGTTGTAACCAGAACTGGAATGATTTTAAAAAAAAAAAATTGTAGTTATGCTACAGATTTAATGAGGTTTTTATGACAGTTACATAGTTAGTAAATCATATACATTAGTACAATTAGTACATCATTATCAGCAATATTGGTCGGCTCCTATATCAACTGTAACTAGTTTAGGCTTTGATACGAAGTGATTTTTATTGATGAAAATTAATTTTTTGATAAATTCAGCGTTTGCGTTGATTAATGGTGAATTTATTTTTCTTGGGACCAAGAAAAATAATGTTTTTTTCATTATTATTAATTATTTTTATTTATTTCAATTGATTTGGATTTATTAAAAATTATTAATATGACTAAAGTATTTTTATAAAACTATTATTAAATTATTATATTTATTCTTATTTATTAATAATTTTTTTAATTATTTATTTCAAAATCTCACTTCTTTGTAGGTGGATTAATTTTGCTGACACCCAGCAAAATGGTTTTATTAATATTTTAATTCCTTTTTATTATTTAAAAATTATACTGTTTGTAAATCATAGTGTAAAACCTAAATAATAATTTGAAAATGCAACAAATAAGTATCAAAAACATTAAAAATCATGTTAAACAGTATTTAGAAATATTGCAAAAATTGTAAAGCCTGTTTTTTTTTAAATTATAATTCAAACCGAAACAGAAAATTTTACATTTAAACTTCTTTTAAAAATTAATTAATGAATATTAATTATTTTATTCAATCACTACTATTTTTATTTTTATTCTATTTAATTATTATTAATTATTATTATTTTATTATCAAATATTTTTATTATTCATTTAATATATATTATTCAATTTTTTAAAATAATGTAACTACAAATTGAAATAATATGAAAATCGTCTGATTTTACTTCTAGCTTATTTTTCTGGATATTATAATTCTTCATTTTTTACTGTTTGAAATTTGAAAACGATCGTGTTTGAGTATTCTTGTTAATATAGTCTATATTTTTTAATTTTTAAATTATCAAAAAGTTTTTAATTAAATTTGAAATATAGCCTAATATATTTGCTTTTATTATTTTTATCATTTGCTTATATTTGATTTTATTATTTTGCTGTATTATTTTTCTTTTATTTTTTGATTTTCGAGATTTGTTTTGTTATTATTTTAAATTCCTTCTATTAGCTCACATTCTCCCTATATATATCTTGTTCAAATTTTCAATCGTTAGTAAAATTTTTGATTCATCCACTCAAGTTCAAATACATTTTTAACTTGTAGTGGATGACACTGGATGTTAATACAGTTTTTCAAACATTAATTCAGTAATTAAATTAAATTAATTAATTTTTAGTTTTTTTAGATTTAAGTTGCACAGGTCTACCCATAGATGGCCCCAGATAAATTTAAAAAATCGAATGAAAATTATTTATAAAGGACCTTCTCTGCAATATAGTGAAAAAAATGTTGGAATTGTAAAAATTCATTTTTTTATATTACTTGTTTTAATTATATTGTAGAAACCAAAGCAGAAAATTTTACATTTAAACTTTAAAATTTTTTTTCCTGATATTGTTTTCAATACTTTTTAAACATTTTATTATTTGTTATACATATTTTTAGTAGTTTATTACACACACATATATATATATATATATATATATGTTAATAATATATAATATATAATATATATAATTCTACTTGGATTTTTTTTTCCATAAACCAGAATTATTTATGGATGTTTGAAATATTATAATGACAATACAAATTGTTTTTTTTAGCTGATTCAGTACTGAGCTTCTTAGGAAATATTTATAGCATAAAACTGGACACTCAAAGTTGTCAAATAGTCACTTAATCGTTTTCTGCTTGTTAATAAGAAGCTTGATTTTGCAGCAACTTATATATTTATCTTTTGTCATTTATGGTATATTTGTTTTAATATTTTTAAATAAAAATACTTCTCCATCGTTTTTTTATTTTTTTCCATCATTTTTTATTTTATTTTATTATTTTGCTCTTTAAAATGTATCATTTCTTTGATGATTTTTAAAATTGTGTTATAATTTCTCGTCTCTTTAATCTGACGTCACTCTCATCACTTAATAATGTTTTTAATCACTTAATCTTTAACCCTTTTGCACTCGACGGTTCCGGAGCGGAGCCATTTAAAATTTGTCTTCTTCAAGCTCGAGGGTTCACGAAGACAATGCAAATAACAATATAAATAATGCGTTTCTTTAATGCGTATATCAAACTTATGTGAATAGGATCTTTCACTAAAATCGCTTCGAGTTGATGGTAATGCGAATAAAAATACTGAGTGCAAAGTGTTAATGACGCTTTGTAGTAAGAAGAATTCTAGTAAATTTCAATTTCTGTCACGTTCTGTTTCTTTAAGTTCTTCAGTTGTTACTCCTCACAAAACTGTATTAAACACCAATAAATACTTGTATTATAACTTTGGTAATTAACTGCCTTTGTTTTTTCTGGGTGCTTGAACTAATATTTTCTCCATTTGTCCAGTAAGTGTTTTTTTGCAGAACATTGTTTGAAAGAAAATATCAGAAAGAACAGCAACACAGATTTTTTTTCCACTCAATAAACTGCAATCCTCACCACAGAATAGTCAATTGCTACTTTTGTTTAGCAACATTTTATCAACGTTTTCCGTTATAATAAACCCCATAAAAAATACTTTGAAAAGTAAAAAGAAGAGTTTTAATAATGGCACGAGGTACTTATGTGAGTGATTAAAATCAAGGCATGGTAATTAAACACTTCAAATCTGATCAAACACTTTAAATGTTTATCACCTTAGTAAAAATTTTATTAAAATGGTTATTTTATATTTACTAAAAAATTTTCACTTTATGGTATATTCAAGAAAATACCTTCAACGGATTATTAAAATATTATCATAACTTTAATAGAGTACTTTTAAGCAATTTGTTAAAAAAATTATTTTCATTTTTTTTTTTATTAGTTTTCCAACTGTACTTTTTATTTAATTTTTTTCAAATTACTTCAGCTTGAAGTATATTAGTCTCCTTAAATTTTTTAATACAATAAATATATTTTAAATATGGTATTACTTAAATTTATGGTAGTTGATATTTTTATAAAAACAAAAACAAAATTTACTTTTTTTCGATATATCTTTCAAATCATGTTTAGAAATAGCTTTTCTGAAGTATGT